>PGIR01000240.1:0-51941 GCA_002812735.1 Scedosporium dehoogii
GCGTTTCGCTAGCGCGGATGAATGCGAGCGAATTGACACAGGGCAAGCAGAACCTCTTTCCTGAATTGGCAGGACAGGTGAAATCGGGTGACATTACGTCAGCGCACGTGTCGGCTCTTGGAGTCGAGCAACAGCTTGGAGAGCTGGGATGAGGTTCATTCAACACTGTTCCCTCTCCGCTGCACCTCTAGAAACAGTTTATCAGAACCCTTTCTCGATAGGTTTTAAGTGATTGTTTCAATTAGCAAATATTTTGTTTAATATTATATCTCTCCCGAGGAAGCGAGGGCTTGGAGTCCCGGATGGTTGGACAGACATGCTTGAAGGTTTGGATTTGATATCTGATACAATTGTAATCTTGATTCAACTGTCTGCAGATGTCCACGGTCTTGACGAACAAGTTTAAATTTAGCTCATGTGACAAGCCGAGTGGGCTAACATCGAACTGGGGTTGGGTCACTGGCCGTTCACAGCGTCGCGGCACTTTCGTCGCATTCCTGTGCTGAGTATTGGTTTAGATGTCGGCCACAATGCTGTCCATCCAGCGTTTGACAGCGAACAGACAGGAGCGCAGCACGCAAGCTTGAGGAGATGTCCATCATACGGCCTCCTAAGGAGGGATTGGACCTGATCTCAGCGTCTCCATCAGTCATTCTAATAACATTGATGTTTGCCCAGCCGAGGACATACCGGCCCGGCCTCGCCTAGCTCGGCGGTGAACCCAATGACAAACAGCTTAAGGATGTTGATGGGATGGAGTTGGCTAGACTCTCCTCCATGTAGTTGGCCTCTGATGCAGAATGACTTGGCATCTCTCCTTGTACTTGTAGAGCGCATAATACTTTGTGCTGTCTCAAAAGAGCAGGCAGGAGGGTTTCTCGAGGAAACCTTCGGTGACAGCTGGTGTCTCGACATTATTGATGTCGCCAGATCAAATTTTCAAAGATCTTACACGTAAAGTTCGATGGTATCTCCGGATAATGTATCTAGTGGAATCTCACAGTGCGAATTAGCCTCAGTAGTGTAGCATGCCAATAAGAATAAACAGTGCTTGTAAGATTTTGTTACCCATGTTATGTACTGTGTACAACGAGTCCGTGTCCTCGATGTATTTTTTCCAGCACCCCAAGATGTGACTGGGCTGCCAACCCCAGTCCCCAGCGCTTTTCTCCCTTCACCCCAGCCCAATCCACCACTGGACCCATTCGCCCAAAGAGGACCCTTATCATCGTCCCTTAACCCCCATCGCCCATCACCGATCTATCCATCGCCACCACGCAAAAACCACCTGGGTCTCACACTTCTTTTCATCTTCCCTTCATCCTAGATGTCAAACCACTCCTAAACCACTCTTCCCCCTTTGAGCCCACGACTCCTACCGAGATTACCACGACTCCCCCTTCCCGCCACACTGGAACGGCGCCCCTCTATCTCCAACGTCCAGCTCCACCTGTTTTCCTCACGACAACTCGTGCCCGACGGTTCGGTTCCTCTCAACCCCAACCGCGGCTAGCATCAGTGTCAGAGAGGGAAAAAAAAAAAAAATCCAATCGCGCCTCCCCGCTAATTTTCCCAATTCCTCCCCCCTCTCCGAAACATGCCCAACACGGCGCCCCAATCGCCTCCCCCTTCGCAGAACCACTCGTCATGTCCAGAGGAGCCCACGACAGTCGCCACCTGGTCCCCAACCTCACCGTCTTGGCGCGGCTCGCAGTCGCATGCCTCGACCCCCGTCCGTAACGAATCCTCCCGAGGCGAAAACGCCGTCGACCGCCATCAGCCCTCCTCAACAGCCGCCGTCTCCTCCTTAACCCCTTCCGCCTCCGCTCCTCCCTCCTCCGGTGTCGCCACCGACCGCAACGACTTTCCATCCCCTGCTACCTCGAGATCCGCCACCCTGTCCCCCGGGCCGCAGCCCGTCCAGGACACTTCGGTTTCTACCCCCGATACGGCCCAGACGTCGGGCACCGATAATGCTATGGATTCGGTCAAGTACGCCGACGTCGGAGCTGATACCACGATGCTTGGCGGTAGCTCGGAGTTTGATACCCGACACCATACAGGGCCCGAGCAGGGTCGGTCATCCCTCGTGACGGAGCCGGATCGTAGTTTGGACTTCAGGGAACTAGCTGCGCGCGCGGATGAATACTCGGCGACGTCCATGGGGCCCGATTATTCTAACTTGAGGGTGCGTTCAGCCTGATCGTCTCGACTAATGTCGGGTCTTGCCGTCGGAGTTTTACTAACGTGTGCCCTCCCCTCTGCAGGCGATTACAACATCCCCGTCGTCCCTCCTTCGGCCGGGAACCAGATTCCATGGAACTCAGCAGTCGGAAAGGCAGGTATATGACGTGTCGGTAGAAATTAAGCATGTCGATTTAAGGGAATCGTATCTCTGTGGATACCTACGCATTCAGGGTATGTCCTTGCCCTGACTCTCTTTCCCATTCGGCATATGATAGCATTTGCTTCAGTGCTTTCGACACAGCGACTAATTTATATCCTCAAACAGACCTTACCGAAGACCACCCGACCTTAACAACATACTTCGAGGGCGAGATCATCGGCTCCAAATACACGTTCATCACCAACCACGAGAGCTGGGGAGCCACCGACAGCGAGGACCTCAACCACTGGGCCAAGTTCAGCGCTTTCAGGCCATACCAGCGCCAGGCGCGTAAGGGTCTCGTCTTCATCCGGGACCTCGCCCAACAAGAAAACATATTCATGAGGTGGAAGGAGCAATTTCTAGTGCCGGATCATCGCGTTACCACTATTCGCGGGGCGAGCTTTGAGGGCTTCTACTATATCTGCTTCAACCAGGTCAAGGGCGAGATTAGCGGCATCTATTTCCATTCGAAGAGCGAGAGGTGAGCCCAATTACCCGTCCCCCCGGCGACCCATTCCCATCTCTCTATGTTGGAGAATAAATGCTAACGTTCTGTCTCATTGCAGGTTCCAGCAACTTGAACTAAAGCATGTGGAAGATCGGGGTTGCTTCTGCGCCTTGGAATTCCGGTGATACCCATGTGGATACAATTGGTTTTACGGCGTTCATCTTGCGCTCCTTTTTTTTTCGTTCTTCTTTTCCTTCCCTTTGGGTGTCGACATGGAAGGTATATGCGTTGGGGTAATTGTTTTTTCTTTTGTTTTTGGCCTGCGTGAGTTCGGCGATCGCTCAGTTGGAGAGAGGATGGGGAGATATGATGCCAAGTCTCGCAAAGGCTGGAGATGTATCGGACGGTATACTACAACTCGGCAAAGGTATTCGGGATATAGGTACGGGATGACGCTTCACGACATGGGAAACAGCGAAGTTCCAGTTTTGCTCTTTTTGCGGTTTATATCATTGTTTTTACAGAGGCCTCACTTATATAGGAGGCTGTCGGGGAAAGGAGAGGCATTTGCATTGCCGGGGACTATATGAATTGCATCGGGACAGGAGAAGCATATCTCTGTCCTTTCTTTATCCTCACTTACCTGGACGATATCTTGTTTTTATAGCATTTGCGCCTAAAGCGTGCGAATCTCCTTTTGTTTCTATAACCCGACAGGAAAGATCGCGGTACGTGTATCAGCAACCATACAGTTGGGACAAGGTCCCCAGCTATTGATAAGAGCAAACTCTGCTTAAATAGTTCTACATTACTATTCTCTTACGACGATCACTTCTTCGTTTTTTTGGCACATTTCTCTTTTATATATTTTACTATGACTCGAACCTTGTGAAGTACATGCGACGGAAGGGATTCAGTTCATTCGCCGTCGTGCCCTCTTCCCTTTGGATCTGGCGATTCGTCCAGGCCTCGAGGGCTTCTTTGCTTACATCGGAGTCGGGGATCCTCCGGTAGGCAATGAGTTTTCTTGACCCTGTATGGATGAGGCGAGTTAGACTAGGCTTCAAGAGAAATATCAGGGAGAAAGATGCCAACTTACATTTGTTGAATTCTTGACTGCACACCGCAACGACCTCAAGGTACGGATGAGAGGGTATCTTAATCTCCTCAGCCTCGTCGTTAGCCGTAGGCATCCAGAAAGCGAGACGGCCGTTGTCGACGAGGGTGGCTGCCGAGAAGGCGAGGATGTCGTCCAGCATCGCGAGGAAGCTGTACGGTTTCTTAGGCGGGATGTAATCCGGTAGACTTGGCACGAAGGGCGTGTCAGTAGGTGAAAATAGTAAAAGCCTCAGTAGACACAGAAGAAATAGAGAGACAACTTACTGAGATCGCTCCTTTCCGGCTTCGACAGACCAAGGCATCTTCTCAGGATCTCTACATCCCAGCACCTTTAACCCCTCCCTCACGCCATACGGAGGATCACACACTATGCCGTCGAATATCCGTCGGTCGGGCGACACGCGAATCGGTGTATTGGTCAAGTCAGCAACGAACATCCCCCCAAGCAGATACTCGATGCCATATTGCTTAAAGTTTCCCCTGACGCTCTTGGCTTTCCCCTGTCCGCGGATGGCGCGGCCATCAATATCGCTACCGAACGAAAGCGCGCCAAAGTGTGAACACGCAATGGGGAAACTCCCCGTACCTACGAATGGGTCGTAGAATAGCTTCCCTGGGGCAGCAAGCGCAATATTTGCCGTCACGAGGGCCAGTTCCGAGTCCATGGACGTCGTGCTAATATACCCCCTCTTCTTAAGGGTATAAACGCCCGCCAAATCCCTCGCCCCTCCCCCAACCAACCGTCCGAAATACAACCTCTCCGGCTCCATGATACCCAACACGGCACTCTTGCTCTTCCATTCCTCAAGCACGACGAACTCCTCGTCCGGGTTCCGCAGGACGATGGGGCCCTGGAAGGCGAGGAAGGCGAAGGAATTGATGATGGCGACTTTGGCAGCGTGGTTGCGCGTGCCCTGGAAGGAGTCGAAGGTGAACTTGAAGGAGCAGGTTTGGTATTTCGGGCGGAGGTGGTTTTTGGTGAGTTTGATTTGGTCTTGGAGGGCGGGGAGGGTGGTGGAGGAGGCCCAGTGCTCGTAGATGGCTTGGACGAGAATGGATCGGTGGATTAGGCGTTTGGCGGCTTCTTCTGAGGGGAGGGTGACAATGCAGAAGGGAGACTGGTAAAAGCGTTAGATATAAGTCAGGGAGAGGAATGGAGAGAAAGGAAGAGGTGAGAAGCGAGGCCGGACTCGTGTGAAGAGTGAGGAGGGGTTCATGAGAGATGCATCATCGGGGGCCAGACGATACCTCGGGCCTGTATTCTTTGATTTTCAAGTCGATTCCTTCTACTACTGCCAGAGCCTCGATCTCGGGGACACGAAATGTCTCGTGAGACTGTGTAAATCTCACGATGAAGTCCATGGCGATGACCCTTGTCTGCGGGAGAGGGGCGATGGCGGGGCAGGCAGGACGGAGTCGTGAGATTCGATTAATCTCAGAGATGATCGAGATTTTTGCTGTCGCCCTTTCTTTAACCTAGTCAAAATCGGTAAACTTGTTAATCATGAAAATCCCTGATCCTCCAAGGTGTGTTGTTGCGGAGGCGAGTTGGCTTTGAGGTCAAACTTGAGTCTGAATTTTAGCATGAATTTTTGCCCACACACTTTTTTTCAAGCTTCCAAGCTTCACTCTTTCTCTCACATCAATTTCCACCAGCGCCTCGATTCTCCCATACTTCCATCAATCCCTCCACCTTTGGCCTCTCCGCTCATCCACATTCCGCATCCAGTGTCTAAAAACTAGATATTTTGATCATGTTCTCCTTTCCCACCCCCTCCGTCTACCAATCCTCAAAATGCTTCGTCACCTACGGTCAAATGTCCCACCTCGCGCCAACCACCACTACCACTAGTACGACCACCGACGACGACTCTCCTCGCCAACCTGAAAAGGGCAAACCATGGACCGCGATCCTGGCGCAAGATTTCATTCACAGCATCGATCTCGTGCTTCCCGAGGAAAGCTATGAGATTTTGCAAAAGGACCTATTGGGGAACTTGGTCTCTCCGTCATATTTCAGGGTGACGATGCCGTTGGCCAAGATTTTTGACCATGCTTTTTACTTGGATTATATCAAGTCCGGTATGGAGTTTTTCTTTTGCACCTAGAAAAAAGAAAAGAGGATAGATAGAGGGGGAAAATGGGATGTTATGAGCGTGAGGGCGGAAGACTGACCGAGCAATGCAGGCGACGTGTTAATGCTGTCAAAGGGCCAAGAACCCGTGGACAATCTCTTCACAATCCGAAATGGTACGTCTTCCTTCTGCGCCTCTTGGGAACTCATCTAATTTCCGGCTAACTCGCTCGCCAAACAGGCAAGCTCACAATGTATCTTGACAGAGAAACATACGAAAGAGCCGGTCTGGTGGGTGAACCTCACGGCGTCAAGGGCAAGCGTGAGGGTAAACCTCGTTGGAGTAAGTCGACAAGTCTTCCCGCTTTTACTGGCTTGCTTCGTCCCGGTCCTTACGAGTTGAATTTTTCAGTCGTGGAATACGATTTACTTGCCCCCTCCATGATCCACGGGAAGAAGGGCTTCGATAGACTCCTTTACGCGTGCAAAAATGTGTTCAGTGAGCCCATTGCATGGCTCTGCACCACGTCAAAATCAAAAGGTAGGGAGCGGTCATCAGAGCTAGCTATCTCATTTGGCTAACTATGGCGTGAACTGACGGAGAAAAAACATCTAGAAATGAACATCGACTCCCTCAAGGACTCCTCACCAACAAAGGTAGCCATCCAGGCCTCGTCCTCACCCACGCTCATCACAAGCTCGCCCTCCTTTGAGGGTTTCCTCCAAGAGCTCGCAAGCTGCGACAAGCTCGAGTTCGAAGAAACGGCTGCCGATCTGTACGAGTGGTTCTCCCTCGTCCGGCTCGACAGCCCGCGAGTCGAGTTCGACGATGAGATAGACCCGTACCTCTCACGGTACCAGGTGCCTAGGTCTTCCGACGGGGTTCAGACGTGCAAGCTGCGGCGGGTAACTTGGCGAGGATTCATGCCGGCGACTTGGGCGCGCACAGCTCTGGCGGAGATTATAGCGGGTCTCCCATTCAAGTCATGGCTGGTGTTCTCTACCACGAGTTTTTCGAAGGGTACCACGGCCCGCGACAACGCCGAGTGTACCTTCTTCCGTCCTCCGAGCTCGGGAGGTCAGTATATTCTCTGGGAGGTGAGGCGCGATGTCTGAGGATAGAGACGAATGGCCATCTTGCATTTTGTATTCTTCTTCTCTGTTTCTGTTGTTTTGAAGAACGGACTACTGCCTCGCCCGTACGTTTCGGCCGTCGGGAATGCCTTCGTCAGAAACCGCCCCGACGACGGCTTCTTCGACGAGTCGGCGCAGCTCGGCCTGGCCTTCGGGAGTATCAAAATCATCACGACTCGCCAACTCCTCGATCCTCCTCCTAAACTCGGGGTCGACTTCAGCGGGGACATCCTCCGTAGCATCCATGGTACCGACGGTCATTTTCAAGCCCGCGGGCAAAGGCGGGAGTGTTTCGCCAGCATTTGCGGCAGCAGTGGGCTCTCGCTCAGCTCCATCTTCCTTCGTGAGGAGGTATTCGGCGACAGCGGGAAAATCCCCCTCGGCCTCAATCTTCTGCCTTGCCGTGAGCCCTTCCGAACCGACGGCTTTGACATCGGCGCCGAGCTCTTCGACGAGTAAGCGAGCAGCTTCGACGGTCTCGACTACGAAGAGGGGCGTCTCATCATCTTCGTCGCGGAGGTTGACGTCGACTTGGAATTCTTGCACGAGGGCGCGGAGCAGGCCGAGGTGGTTGTAGCTGGCGGCGGCGTGGACGAGGGAGTAGCCGTGTTCGTCTTGGGCGGAGGCGAGGGCCGGGTTGGAGCGGAGGAGGGGGATGAGTTCGGGGCTGTTGTCGGCGGCGAGGAGGTAGGGATTGGGAGACATGGTGGCTGTCAGAGCGATTCGTGTGATGGAGCGATCAAGTGATGTTTGTTTAGTGGATTGGGAGGTTGAAAATGGGATGTGTCCAAGGCTTTTCCGTGACGCCACTTTTTTTTTTTTTTTTTTTTTTTTTTTTGCTCTTCTTTTTCTTTATTTTCGCACCTTCCAAGCCATAGCGGGGTGATGCGGGGTACAATTGTCCAGGACCTGAAGGCTTTGCTCTGCTCTACACAATTGACAATTGACTGAGCAACGATCAATAATATTCACAAACAATGCAGAACATTCCAGGATATAAGTAGAGTCGACAGAGATCGATCGCGGCTCTAGAGGTTTAAAATCTAAGGGTTTGGAACTGTTGTGCGGTGAACCTGAGACTGGAGACGGTCGTTTCTTGAACTTCTCAACACGAGATATTAAGATATTATTTATACCTCTAAATTCCTGCTCGATAAACACGAATTGTGGTTTCGGGCTCTCTAATTTCTTTGATGGCTTTGCCCCGGCCTTCGTCTAAACTTACTTGACGGGCAAGATGAGCCCCAGAGCTGGAACTTCCCTGGCGAAGTAAAGACTTCCGTACTCTGCCCTCCTGCTGCCCCTCATCATCCATCGTGCCTGCCACCAGAAAAGAGCTTCCAAAGCGGGGTCGTAAATCTCCAGAGCCTGCAGCCGCCACCCAGGCCAGCATCAAATGCTGATTTGTTTCCTCTGAATAGGGCTGAGAACCAGCTCACCCACCAACTGACGTTATTGACCCCACTAAAACATTTGATCAACAATGAGTTGATGTCCCTGGCATTTCTGCCCCGCGTCTAGATGTCCCCAAAAGTAAAGAAGACACCATCGACGAAACCAACACGCTCTTTGTCTACGCCTACCTTGAAATTGTTTGTTCCTTTCCTATAAACCCCGTGTTTGATCATCTGGCTGCCTGCATCGACTCAGCCCGTCCCGAAATTAAGCTCTTTCGCCGACTGACTCCATCGCCCTTAACGTGCGGCGCAGCCAGCGATTTCTGACTCACCTGGACTATTAGTTCCAAGCCTCACCAGGGTCCCCCAGCCGAACAGCGCGACGAGCAGCTGCATAACTTCTCAGGCGACTTTCGAGACCTGCCAGAAATTAAAGTAGGGCCTTGTACGACTTGGGATAGCATCGGGGTTCCTCCCCCCCTTCTTGACTATATATGCCCTCGAATGGGCCAACTTAAATCGTTCTGACAAGCTCCACCATCCCACCCCACCTCCCAAGCGAAGAGCTTCAACAAGAGCTCCGGCCTCTACCTACGGAAACCCCAATCGACGGAGCATCTCACACTTCACAATCTCACAATGGCCGCTGCCACTACCACCACGGCCACCAAGGCCCCTTTTATCCCCCAAGATGTCTCCGAAGTAGCCACCATGGTCAAAGGCCTAGAGGCTGGCAGGAAAAGCGGTGGTGACAAGAAGCACTTCAAGGTCAAGAAAAACACATTCGACGTGGTCGGTTCTTCCGACGGAATCCAGGTAGACTCGTGGAAGTTTTCCGATTGGGACTACAAGCGTCGGGACCTACCCACCTATGCCCGCGGTCTCTTCACCACCAGGAACCGCCGCAACGAACCCCAGATTGCCGTACGAGGCTATGACAAGTTTTTCAACGTCAGCGAGGTCCACGAGACCGAGTGGAAGAACATCATCGACCAGACGAGGGGACCCTATGAGCTCACACTAAAAGAGAACGGCTGTATCATCTTCATCTCCGGGCTCGAGGATGGCACATTACTCGTTTGCAGCAAGCACTCGACTGGAGAGCGAGGGGACGCTGATGTGAGCCACGCCAAGGCTGGAGAGCAGCACATCGAGAAGCAGCTTGCTGCTATTGGAAAGACGAAAGCCGATCTTGCCGCCGAACTTCATCGTCGAAACGTAACCGCCGTCGCTGAGCTTTGCGACGATTCTTTCGAGGAGCACATCTTAGCCTATGGCGAGGACAAAGCGGGTCTCTACCTCCACGGCATCAACTTGAATCTCCCGTCTTTCGCTACGTACCCTAGTCAGTTAGTGCAGGAGTTTGCCGACGCCTGGGCATTCCGAAAAGTAGGACTGATTGTCATGGATGATATCAACGATGTGAAGGCGTTTCTTGAGAAGGCCGCCGAGACTGGCGCCCACGATGGCCGTGACGTGGAAGGTTTCGTCATTCGGTGCCAGCGATCCTACAACCCCGACGCCGTACCTTACCAAGATTTCTTCTTCAAGTTCAAGTTTGAGGAGCCATACCTCATGTACCGCCAGTGGCGAGAGTGCACCAAAGCCCTGATCTCGGGAAAGCCCCCAAAGTTCAAGAAGCACCAGAAAATTACCGAGGAGTATCTTCTCTACGCCCGGAAGCGACTCGCTGCCGATCCGAAGCTTGCGAAGCAGTACATGAAGAACCACGGCATCATCACCCTCAGAGACGAGTTTTTAGAATTTAAGCATATCAAGGGAGCGGATGCTGCCAATATCGAGAACCTAGCCGGGGAAGCCTTGCCCTTGACGGAGGTCGACAAGGATGTTATCCTCGTCCCCATCGCGACCATTGGTTGCGGCAAAACCACCATTGCCCAGTCCCTGGCACACCTGTTCGACTGGGGCCACATTCAGAATGACAACCTTACTGGCAAGGGGAAGAAGCCCCCTCGCTTCACTAGGATGTGTCTCGAGCAGTTGACCATCCACCCTGCCGTCATTGCCGATAGGAATAACGCGGCGAAGCATGAACGAAGGCAGATCATTACGGATGTCAAGCTTCAGCATAGCGAGGCGAAGCTGGTGGCGCTGCACTTTGTGCACGACCCCGAGCAGCTCGACAAACTCCGCGAGGTCACCCGGACGAGGGTTCTCGAGCGCGGAGATAATCACCAAACCATCCACGCTGCGACGGAACCGACCAAGTACCTCCATATCATGGAAGGCTTCATTGACAGGTTCGAGCCGTGCAGCCCCTTCTCGCCACCGGATGACGGCTTCGACCACGTCATCGATCTAGATCCGGTGGCAGGTAGCCGCGTGAATCTCGAGACGGTGGTCACGCAGCTCCACCAATGGTATCCCAACCTTGTTCGAGAGGTCCCTAGCGGTGAGAAGCTAGATGAAGCCATCGAATTTGCCATGGGATACAAGCCCGAAATTAAGCACACGATCCCCGATCGAGGAGGGAGGAATAAGCAGGGCCAGCAGGGCCAGCAGCAGCAGGAAAAGAAGAAGCCTCTCGAGTACATGGCCGTGCACGTCTCGGCGAGGGACGTCAACGATATTTTGGAGAAGGCATTCGCGGGCAAGGATCGCGATACCACGCGGTTCTACATGCAGCTGAAGCAGACTCGACGGGTTCAGCCCAAGTTCCACGTTACGTTAATGCACCGAGCTTCTTCGAAGGAGAACCCCGAGCTTTGGAAGAAGTATAATGATCTTTATGAAGAGGCGGTGAAGGCGGGCAACGCGGAGGGAAAGCTCGGGGACTGCGATGTCATGCTTGAGCGGGTAAGTCTAGCCAGCTCCGTTTTTTTTTTTTTTTTTTTTTTCTCTCTATACTTGCATCTTGTAACTAACTCTTACGAAATACAGATTGTCTTTGACGACCGCATTATGGCCCTCGTCGTCCGCCTCGTCAACAACGAATGGAAGTGCATCAACAAGGTCGCCCACATCACCGTCGGCACAAGAGACTCCACCGTCAAGCCCAAGGAGAGCAACGACCTGCTCGAGAAGTGGCTCGAGAACGGCGTCGGCGACGACGGCAAGGTGCACGACGTCGTCCTCGAGGATAAGCCTACGCTTAAGGGATTCGTTGGGGGCGTGGCCAACTTTTTCAAGCGCTAGGGGAAGCGTCGAAGAAGATTTGGACGGGCTCGGTGCGGTTGAGTTGGACGGAGAGTGTGGATGATGTTGTTTGGAATTCGAAAAGGTGTTTTCGGGGCGGGTTTTATATTGCATAGAGTTGCATACTTATACCACCTCTTAGTTAGAATCTGTATTATACCATGATATGACTCTTTGAGACGAATTCGCTCTATGAAAACCAAGCTTCCTCTGTTCGCTCTTGTGCTGGTCCAGGGTCGAGAGAGAACGAGAATGGGCAACGTGCGAAATACAGTGTAAAATCATGAAAAAGCATTCTCCCATTTGGAGAGTGCACGGACCATCTTACCACTTTCAACTTCCTTTCGCGAGCTCCAAACTTTTTTTGCTTTGGACAGACGATCTCGAATTGGAATTGGAATCGGCATCTTCCTCTTCAGCCGGGTCCTCACGAACACTCTGTGCGGTGAACCCCCAATTCTCGCCAGCGCCGCAGTTTCAACCATCGGACCTCAATTGCAAACCCAACAACCCGTATTCTGCATCCCAAGCCGAACAGTTTACAAACCTCGAACACAATGCCTCCCCGGATACCACGCCAGGCCCTCGCCCGGCTCTGCCCCCTCGCCCACGAAACCCGCACCCTCCTCCTCACGCGCCCCCTCTCAACGACCTCGGCACCGCAAGCCACCGTAGCGGCGTCATCTGCCTCCTCGCGGCTCCCCGCCGACTACGTCCCCACGACGCAGCCCCCTAGCGCCCGCCGTCCCGAAAAGCGCCAAGCCCAGCTCATCCGCTCGTACACGTCCCTCCTGCGCTCGACGCCCCTCCTCCTCTTCCTCCAGCACAATAACCTGACGGCCATAGAATGGATGGCCGTACGCCGCGAGCTGAAAGTCGCCCTCGAGGCCGTGGGTCCCGTCGCCGTCGGCAGCGAATCGGTCGATTTGGCGCCGTATATCAAGTTGGAGGTTCTCCGGGCGAGGATGTTTAACCAGGCGCTCAAGATTACGGAATTCTTCGACGCCGACAAGGCGGCCGAGGATCCCGCCACGGCTAAGACGGCCAAGCACGGGCCCTTGGTCCACGACCTCTCCCTCGCCGCCTACGAATCCGTCAAACGCGCCGAAGAGGAAGGAAAGACCTCGGACCCGGACTCCGTCTACGCCCAGCTGAGCCCGCTCATGACGGGCCCCGTGGCAGCCCTCGTGTTCCCCGCCGTGTCGCCCGCTCACCTCGCCGCTGCCCTGACCGTCCTCGCCCCGAGCGCGCCGCAGTTCCCTGCTCCCACCAGGAAGAAGGCGCCCGGGTACCACGACCCCATCGTCCAGGGTGCGCTGGCGAAGATTCTTCTTGTGGGCGGACGCGTGGAGGGCAAGATCTTTGATGTGGATGGTGTTAAGTGGGTTGGTGGTATCCAGGGTGGCCTGGATGGACTCAGGACCCAGTTGGTGGCTATGTTGCAGGGTGTTGGGTTGGGTGTTACGAGTGCTTTGGAGAGTGGGTCGAAGAGCTTGTGGCTCGCGCTTGAGGGGAGGAAGATGCAGTTGGAGGAGGGTGAGAAGAAGGAGGAGTAAGGATGGGGGTTGAGTGGAGGGTTAATGTGTTTGATATGGGGTGTGAGAGACCTGGGGGGCTTTTCGGGGTCCCCTGCTTGTGTAAGATATCAATATTTGTATGCATATATGTGTACCATCTTGATCTCCTTGGTTGTTCAAGAGAACAAACGAAACGATAGAAAAGCTCAGTTTACAATGTAACATGTACTTCGAAGGTCTCCTAGAGTTTCCGGCCCTGAATCACGGGTGAGGTTCTCGGATCAAGCGTCCTGAATTCAGTAGGCAGGAGAGCATAGAACAAGACAGCAGGGCAGAGAGAGTAGATACATACGACTGTTTCTTGAGCCCCCCTCCCTCTAGTAGATTATCTAGCATCGTCAATCTTTGCTAAAAGTCAAGGAAAGGAAACTGGCATGCTGTAATATTCAAAAATACAGAAAATTTCAAACGCGAACTTGATGAAATAAAAAGGAAGAAGGAAAAAAAAGATAGCAAAAAAGCTCGGCTCCGGGGTCGAAACCCTTTCGCCTACGAAAACAATCCGGGGTCGTTTTCTAGCCTTGTGAGTCGTCTGGTCTTGGCCCGCCAGACCATCATGATTACAGGCTCACTTGAACAACTCGGCTGGTAGATTCGGTCGGTACCCTCATATATAAAGCTATGTTGGGGTCTGTTGTGGGAGGGGAGGACGAGGGAAGGAGCTTCTGAGAGGTTCCTTCCTTCAGCCCTAAGCAGCACCACGCTCGCATTGTGTATCCTCACGCAGACAAAAGCTCAGGCACGTCCATCGTCCAGTTTCAGCCAAGGAACCTAAACATTTCTCTGCTCACCACACGTGTACGAAAAAGAAACTGTTTCTCAAAGTCGAATAGTCATACAATTGTCTATATGCATTGCCCAATCTCTCTCAACTACGCTGCATCGGCTGCACCCGTCCAAGCCAAGCCAAGTCCACCAAACTCCCATTCCCGAGCGCGTTTCTGAACGATAATCGAGCAGTTGTACAGCGGCCATGGCCCATGGCGAAGTGGTGAATTAGGCATAGAAATTGACAGTCTGGCGAAACTCAAAGGTTAGCTTCTCTTCATCCTCACGAACATCAGCACACAAGACTTCATTACTCACCTCCTTCTTCTTCGATTGCACCTCAGCAATGGCGTCGACATAATGCTCGTGGCTGACCTTATCCTTGCCCATCCTCAACGCAATCATGCCCGCCTCAACACAAACAGCCTTGAGCATAGCACCACCAAACTCGTCAGTGCTGCGAGCCAACTCGCCCCAGTTGATGCTCTCGTCGATCCGCATTTTCCTCGAGTGAATCTTGAGAATCTGAGCACGAGCCTCCTCGTTAGGTAGCGGGAACTCGATCTTGCGATCCAGACGACCCGATCGGAGCAGAGCGGGATCAAGGACGTCCACTCGGTTCGTCGCCGCGAGGACCTTGATGCGGTCGTCCGAGGCGAAACCGTCGAGCTGGTTGAGAAGTTCCAACATGGTTCGTTGGACCTCTCGGTCACCACTCTTCTCGCTGTCGAATCGCTTGGTACCGACGGCGTCCAGCTCGTCGATGAAGATGATCGAGGGCGCCTTCTCCTTAGCGAGGGCGAAGCAGTCTCGCACAAGCTTGGCACCGTCACCAATAAACATCTGCACCAGTTGTGGGCCGGCAAGCTTGAGGAAAGTGGCATCAGTCTGGGCGGCGCAAGCACGGGCGAGAAGAGTCTTGCCGGTACCAGGAGGCCCGTACATGAGAGCTCCTAAAACAAAGTCAGAATATATGATACAGTCAAAGGAGTCCAACGAGGGGTGGCAACCTACCCTTCGGCGCCTTGATACCGATGGCCTTGAAGCGCTCAGCCTCCTTCATGGGCCAAACAATGGCTTCCACCAGCTCATCAATCTGCTTAGATAGACCGCCAACGTCGGTATACTGCTCCTTTGGCTTTTCGTCAACCTCCATAGCCTTGACACGGCTGTCGTACTCGGCCGGCAGCGTGTCGAGGATGAGGTACGAGTCCTTATTAACACCAATTAGGTCGCCGGGCTTCAGGTTGTCTGGGTCGACGAGACCGATGAGCGGCAGGAAGATGGTCTGTCGCGTTGACGTCTTTATCACTGCCGACTTGCCGACACGCGTGGCGTCGAGATCGATATTAGCACCTTCCTCGGACGACTCAGCTGTGGGATCGAGGTCGAGCAGCTCTACTACGTTTCCGACGAGGTATGGTAATTGCCTGAAGAGGGCGGATAGCGTTAGTATTTATTGACCAGATATGGAGAGAGAGGGGAGGATGAAAAGAAAAAGAATAGAAGAGAAAAGAGGCGAATATTGCAATTTCAATATCCTAACGAGGACCGCGCTTACCTGTTGTTGGCAATCTTATCCAAGTTATCCTTGATCTTCTCGTTCATCGTAGCCTTCTCATGCGTCAACCGCTGAAGCTCACTCCGCATAATCCTCGAATCATTCTCCAAGAGCCGCTTCCGCGTCAATATGTCTTGCGTGCTGAGGTTGAGAATCTCCTCGTCGAGGACATCATCGGGCTCGGCGTCCTTCATCTCGGCGTCGCCATCACCGTCGGCGGCGGAATCCTTCTTTCCGCCATTCCCCTTGCCGTCGTTGCCGTCCTTCTTATCCTTGTCCTCCTGCTGGTCGCGGCGATCGAGATCGTCAAGCTCTTCGAGGGTCGACATTGTGGTGGATTGTGATGGAAAGTGGCGGAAAGTAGAGGTTGTGGTCTGGGAGAGATACGTGGGGATGGGTAAGAGTAGAAGAATGAAAGTGGAAAAATTACAATGCTACGTTTGTAGGTAAGGATGGATGAGGGAGGGAAGAAGAGAAATGGCGGTTTGCTGGGAGTGGCGTTTGGGCCAAGAGGTCGATAATGTGTGTTTGGGTGATGGAGAAAGCCTCCCAAGCGTCGAGCGTTCGCAGGTTGGAGCTTGTTGCTGTGTTGAGCATCAATCAGCCTTCAGGTCATGACAAGCTCGCGTAATCCACAGAGCAGCCTTGAGCGCCAAGTGGCAGCAGAGCACAGACCCACAGGACGACTCTGCCCAATTGGTACCAAGTGGCGAATTAATGTGTATGCTTAGTCATCATTCCAACCAACAGACCGAAGGCTTCAGAAAGAGAAGGAGCTTGTTTGACTGCCTCAATCGCAGATGTTCATGGTATCATATAATCTGCTCTTCCAGAAAATCCTGAAATACAGTCTCGAAAATTGCCTAGGTGAGGTGATCGAATAGTAACCTCAGCCACAGAGCTTTGAGCCCGATGAGACTGACTTGCATTGATCAAGCTTGCTCGACAGCTCATGGCTGGCTTCCAAGCGACAAGAGACGCCCAGAGTGATATCTATCTCCCCTCAAGGACATTCAGTAAACAAACGGAAAAAGAAAAACCAGCTTTATTTTTAAACCCTCATCTCTCGGGGAACAAATCTACTAGTACTATTGTGTGTGGAGAAAAATTCATAGGCATGACCCATTTTGCATCACTCATTCCCATAACTCTGCCTCCACCTCCTTCTTGGTAACGCCTACCGCCCGCGCCCCTTGCTCTCGATCCAACTTTCTTCAACAAAGTCGAATGCCATTACAGAACATATGATACGGCATGGCTTAAGGCACGGCTTAAGCTGCGCTTCCAATCTTGTTCAACCCCTTTAACGAGCCGAGACTCAATGCCAGCCCTTGAGACCTGCTTCTTATCCTGACGAATCCGGTGATGAGTCCATCTTCGCCCTCTTGCTCGATGCTCAAGTTCGCTAGCGCATCCTCACCTACACAACGGAGGTCGTTTGTTAGTATTCCAGTGTACTATACGGGAGGGGGGAGGGAAAAGACTGAATCACATACCAAACACACTACGAGCGTAGAGATTGGCGCTCAAGAATTGGCAATCGCCCTTCATGCTAGCCTCGGGAGTGAGACAGTTCATATTGGTACAAGCCATGAGTTGCTCGAGGAACTCGCGGAGCGACTTGCACTTGGACTTGATATTGACCTTGTTCTCCCACTCAAATTCATTCCACATCGTTCGGAACTGCGTCTCCGTGCACGTCGCGGGCTGAATGTAGTCCATGATATCGACATGGAGATCGTTAAGAATGACAACGTTCGTGTCCGTAGAGTGGGCACCCTCGTAGACGACGTTGCCGAAAATGACGCCGGTGTCCGTCGATGACACCTTGATGGTGCACTGGACGTTGTGGAAGTCGTGGGGGCCAAGGTTCTGCGTGGTCGGCCTCTCGACAACCTTGAGATCGCCGAGCGTCGCGAACTCGACGGCGAGGTTCTGGAGGGTCTCGGTGGTTTGGTTGACGAGGAGCACGTCGAGCACGATATCGAATTGGTGGACCTTGACGTAAGCCTCGGCGTAGACGGGGTCCGAGAATCCGGTGAGCTGCACGACACGGCTGAGCTTCGACGAGAGGTCCTCCGTCACGGACTCGCCGCCAGTGGCCCGCTCAAGATCGACATCCATAAGCTCCAGCCCCGCATCGGCGTTCTTCTTCGCAAGCTGCCGGATCTGGAAAACGTCGTCGACCTGAACGGCAGTCTTGGCCTTCTCGGCAGCGTCCTTCGCCGCACGTTTCTTCTCTTCTACTTGGACCATGGCACGGAAAGCCTTTCGGGTATCGTCGAGGAAAACGGTCTCAAGCTCCTTGTGGGTGGTGAACTCGGAGAGCGATCTCACACAGGACATTATCCGGTCGACAGAGTCCTCGTCGATGGGCGCCTTGACGAACTGGGACTGGCCAACACGGACAATGGAGATCATGATAAGCATAGCTTCAGCTCGGAGGGCGTTGGTCCGCGCAGGCTCCGACGAGATCTCAGAATGCCTCATCACGAGCTTGACAAGAGTAGAAGAGAGGACAGTAGCGAGGTAGTAGTCTCCATCGAGGATAAGCTGTCGAAGAGGAGGCTTTTGCGCCGCCTTGACAGCCTCCAACTTGGCCGCTGCCGAGGACTGGCTCGTCAATGCGGTCTCAGTAGCGTAGGTGCCATCCGCCAACACTCGTCGAGAACCGCTAGGCGCAGCCGGCTTGGAATGACCATTCACCTGATCATCGTCCTTCTTCTCTTCGCCATCGACATTGTCGAGAAGGCGCTGCTCGGAAGCAAGGATAGGGATCTCACCGAGACTAGCCCGGATTCGCTTCCACGCATCACGGATATCCTTCTCCTCAGCCGAGTATTCGCCAATGATCCAGAGAATACCCCTATAGACCTTACCAGCTCGGACCTCGCCAAGAGTACCGGCCAGCCTGGGAAGGATGGACGCACGGAGGGTGGGGAACTTCTCAACTACCTCCTTGACGAAGCTAATAACATCAACAGCAGAGGCATTGTTGAAATCGGCGATAAAGTCCATAAGAAGATCGACGACGCTGGCTGCGACCTCGGAGAACTTGATGGCGCACTGATGTATCGAATGAATGAGGAGCTGGCGGTACTCCGAGTTCTTCTCGTACTCCTGGTCCACAGTCTTGGAAAGCTCCTTCTTGAGGAGCAATACAACCTCCTCCACATTCTTGCTCGAGACCATCTCCAAGGCAAGCGTCAATGCCTTTCGTCGGACGTCGATATCAGGGCTAGAAAGGGCTCGGAGAATATCCATGACAAGATCGTCCAGCACGCCTTCGTTCTTCCTCCTCAATTGATCCACTCGGTCGAGGACGATCAGCTTAACATTATTATCAGGCTCCTTGATGCTAAGCTCGATAAACTTGGCGGCGGCCGCCTTGACGGCGACGGGGTTGTTGGTAAGCGCGGTTAGAGACGAAGCGGCCTCGTAGACAACGGTCGAAGCACCCGCCTCAAGTAAGTCGAAGATAAGTCGAAGATACCGGGCCTTTCATGCACGTCAGTACATCCCCCGACCTGGAGAACAGTAAGGGACCGGTCGGCCGGCACAATGACCGTCAATCCATACATACCTTGTTCTGGGCGTTCTGAACCGCGTCCTTGCGGATAAACTCAATCTCAACAAGCTGTAAAAGCTCCTCCGCGTTAGGTATGCCGTCAAAGACTTGGCTGAGGTAGGCCAGCGCTCGGTCATGGTCTATGCTAGCAAGAGCGGCAAATGCATTGCGCTTGCAGGTCGCGTCGCTCTCTCCTTCGAGGAAAGTCGAGATGAGATCGGATGCGTCAGGAATAAGTGACGGAGAGTGCTGGAAGATGGACGACACGGCGAATACTGCATTTTTCCGGACGTAGGCATGACGGTGCTCAAGGCAGGCACGGGCCGAGGACAACAGGGGTTCGATGAGCTCGGGTTCTCGAAGCTTGCAAAGGAAACGGAGGGTGTTTCCACGAATGTACTCGTTGGGATGCTGGAGGTCATTGCGGATGCCATTGCTACACCGGCGGCCGTGTTAGTAGACCCGATCTGTAGGCGTTGGAGGCCGAATATGGTAGACGATAACCAACCAGACTAAGATCATCTCCTGCTTAAGCTTGCCGCTAGAGTCAAGCTTGGGACATATCTCGTAGTAAAAGTAGAGAAGCTTCTTGAGCGGCTTGGACTTGGATGGCATGACGAATCGAATGATGTGCATGAGGAGGGAGGGCATGGGGTCGCCATTGAGCATGATTGTTAGAATCCGCTTCATGGTTTCCACCTTGGTCTCGTCGGTCCCCTTCTCCAGCTGCATCCGCAGGTCGGAGACGGAGGGGATATCGGCGGTGTTATCCTGGTGCACCAGGCTGTAGGCATTTTCGAGAAAGGTCGTCATGGTGGCTGATATTTTGGTCCGTACGACGGAGCCAGCTCGATCGGTCAGATTACGTCGGGTAAGGTGTTGATCAGGAGCTGGGTCGGGACCCGGGTTGGATAGGAGGTGACTGCTTGAATCGAGGGGTGGTTAAGACTAGAGGATTAGGTTGCGAGATAGTGGAGATGGTCCAGGGAGTCGAGTCGTGGGAGAGCGGAACAGAGGAGACGATCGAACATCGACCATGCGAAGAGAACTGTCGGAACGCCTAGTCCTAGTTAGATGGCAGTGCGCCACAACACAAGGTCGAGATGTTCGCTGTCGCAGGGGGGCTAGAGGCTGGTGTGGACAGGTCAACGAGATGTTAGAACTTAGGGGTGGCCTCTTTTGGTGAATCTGGCCTGCGCGACCCTCGCCCTCTCCCAATTCCAGGTACGTACCCCTGGATCGCAGTGCTAACTGGCCAGATTTCGGTGATAATCACGTGATTTTATCAGACTTCAGCGGTGTCTGTCAATGGGTAACAAGTACGAAGCAGTGGTTACTGCAGGCACTGTGGAGGAATAAGGTTCAATTGAAGGTACCTGTACATTGAAGGGTGATTATGTAATAAACCTTGGGCGGGTGAAGTGAGTGGCAACGGGCTGGAACAATTGAGCAACGTGGGAGCTGCCCCGCGGTCGAGTCCAAAAAAGCACCCCTCCATGCACCCAACGCCAGCCAAACTGTGTGTGATGAGTGTGCTGTGCGGCGAGAAGGCTGGGCCTTAGACTCTTAAACCAAGTGAACTTTGTCGACTTACCTTCTCCTACTCTTACATACCCAATCCGACCTTCAACCCCCCACGCCCCTTGACACCGAATTTATCAAGGGTCGCGACCATGGCATCCAACGAAGGCTTCTACCTGCGCTACTAGTGAGTTTTCGTCAGAATCTTGACCCACAGCAAGACAAGGCTGACATCAGAGTCTCCAGTTCCGGACATTCGGGTCGATTCGGCCACGAGTTCTTGGGTTCGTTATTATCAAGGGCAACCCTCCCAGTATGTTGGAAGGGATTCTAATCTCGGTGCCTTGCAGAATTCGACTTCCGTGTTGTGGGTGATGGTCGAAGCGCCGTCGCCAGATATGCCAACAACTCCAATTATCGAAATGACAGTCTCATCCGGAAAGAGAGTACGGCACAATGTCCCGGCCTACCGCAGGGATAGCTTGTCAGTTTGCTAATTTGAATCGACAGTGTGTGTGAGCTCAACGGTTATCGATGAGATTAAACGAATCGTCAAGTCGAGTGAGATCCTGAAGTGCGTTAATGCCCAAATCATCGCAATGCTCAGCAGAAGCTAACCCAGCGTAGGGAAGATGATAAGAAGTGGCCGCAGAAGAACAAGGATGGGCGCCAGGAGCTAGAAATCAAGCTCGGCGGCGAACACGTCTCTTTCGAGGTGAGTTGCGATGTGACTCTCATGATGAGAGAGACCCAAGACACGAGGCTAATCGATCCGTTTAGACTGCCAAGATCGGATCCCTCGTGGATGTGAGCGAATCGGCGGACCCCGAGGGCCTGCGAGTGTTTTACTATTTGGTGCAAGACCTCAAGGCTCTCGTATTCAGCTTGATCTCCCTTCACTTCAAGATCAAGCCTATTTAAAGGGCAGGCAGTCGAAAGGAAGTTGGGATAGCGGAGGAAATGGCCTAGATGTTATGTTCAATTCTTTTTCAATCCCAAAAGATACCCAGTAAAACCATATCGGACTACACTACGTCTATAAATTTCCGCTGAGTGATCCGTTGAGGTTTTCATGCAATATTTCAATGTTGTGTCATGCATTTTCATAAGCCCAGGCCAATATCTTCATTCGGGTCGAGCATTTCGTGTGGGGGGATCTCCCCAAGATCCCAATTTGGACCAGCTTTCTCCAAGATTTGAACCGGGATTTTTACGCGGCCGTGTGGTCCATCCGCTTGACACTGTGATTAACCCCATTCTCATCAGCAAATCGCCCTAATTTTAGTGTCTTCACAGTCTTCACATGCACTTTCATGTCCGATTCCGAATGTCCGGTGGGGCTATCACCCTGTGCTATCAACACTGTATGCCAAGTCATCCTGCTCCCACCCAAACAGCTTTGGGAAGTTGCAATCATGGTGGTGTGAATCATGCCCATGTCCAGTTAAGCCCAGGGTCATTCCCCTCCATAACACTCCATCCCTTGTTGCTCCCTTGCTCTGAGTGGAGAAGCAACATAGTTTCGGAAGAGAGCAATCGAATCGAACCCCTCCAGCAAACTAAACCGCCAGTGCTACCCGCATCGTAAAAGATAGAGACAAGCAAAAACAACGCTCTTTCCCCCCTCCTCACCTGTTTTCCGCGGAACGAGGCTGGACCACGAGACCATGGCAATTCGACGCCTTGGCCGCATCCACTAAGGAGTACGGGGGATCAGCGATAAGTGACAGCGACCTAAGAACAAGGCCGTCCCACAGGCTCGCACGTTCAATCGTCACTTACCCCAGAGACAATATCACAGCAATGGTATGTCATACGAGACGAATCCCTGCCCCCTGCCCAGTAGGGCTGAATAACTCGCTTGTCGATCTACCTTCGTAGCAGAGGCGGACGACACGCAAGGCATTCTCAGTATTCCAGTGCTAACATATCGTCTTCCGTTCTTGTTTGTAGGGCTGCTGCGCTTCCCGCCCGTCAGGCGACGATTCGCCCTACGTCGATGGCGCAACATCAACCTCCTCGCATGCGATCAACACCCAGCCCCCTACGCAAGAACACCCTTCCACAGATGAAACGATCCAAACCACGACGACGGGGCCTGGTTCGTCTACACGACGGCATCGACGCAATCAGCAGCCACTAGATCAGCACATAAACAAGCCGCTTCGCCGCCACGTATGGGCTTCTAAGAACCGCAGATGGACAAGAGCCTCACTTGATCGGGAGCGATCTGAATTCTTCGACACCAGGGTAACGGGTCGACCTGAAGTCTGGGCGACGTTGCACGCCGTGCTGGAAATTCTATGGAACCCCGAATCTGAGGGTTTGTCAGACGACGGATCTGAGGGTCTTGCGCTCGCGACTGCGCAGAGCATCCTTGATGCGGCGGAGATTACTCTCCCGACCGGTAACTTAGCGCAGGGAGCCTACGATTCTTTGGGCAACTACTACGCATTCCACGAATGGATTATTTCCGACCCCACAAACATCGTAGAGGGACATGCCGACGATGTATCGGAACGAATTGAGGATGATGACACGAAGAGGGTCCCTCCATTCGAAGAGTCGGATGATCCCGATGACGAGGAAGCCGCTAGAAGGAGGGAAGAGAAGGGCAAGGCTGTTGTCGACGTTAGAGACTTGATAACGGTGTATGCCCGGCTGAGCGAAAACGCTCGGGATGTCAAGGTTGCCGTTAGCAAATCTGATTCCGTTCGCGTTGTGGCCCGGAAGATTCTCGAGGACTCTGGCGTAAGAAGAACCACTACACTATGCACCATTTCCCCTCCCCCCCATATTAACGGAATCCACTAACACTGGACGGTCGTTTAGCTCCCTCATGACCGGACCATCCGTATAGCGTATTTAGGAAAGATCCTTCGAGATAACGCCTCCCTTGAAGACCAAGGCTGGAAAGCTGGTCACGTAATCAATGCTCTTGTCTTTCCTCGCTAGGAGCGTGCGGGAGACGAGGAAAACGAGCTTTCCGTCCCCAAGGGGTCGTGGTCCCGAAGGCTTCGACGGCAGCAACGCCGAACCCCTTCTCCGGTTCGTCACCCAGACAGCCCCGACAGTGGGCTGCCCTGTGAAACGGACCTGCCCACGTGGTACCCGATCTTCGGCTGGGTCTATCTATAGTGCCCTTGACGAGGCACTCCTATAAACATGGCACATTAATGCATTTTGTTTCTTTTTTCATTATAACTCCCATCCCTCTCCCCTACACTTCTCGCGACCTACCTCCCCAGCAGTGCTCTTATACTTTATAATACTTGGCCGGAGCCGCATCCAGACGGTATTACCTACTGAATCTCCCCTTCGATTTCTCTTGCTTTATTTTTCATCTCCTCTTCCACAGGAGGTTGGTACTTTTATTCTACTACCACATGGTTTTTGGTTTGGTAATATAGGGATCGAGCAACAGGCATTGGCATGGGAATCATGTTTTTTAACGGCCGGTTCATCATCATCATGTTCCTGGGAAATCTTACCTTGGCGATGCCTCTTTGTGGTTTTTCTTTATTTTTTCTTCTCATTTTTTTTCTTACTTCCCACTTACTCTAGTTTAACTTTGTTTTACGGGAGGGAACTGGGAGATGGCGGATACCCAGGGCTTGCTTTGGTTTTTGTTTGGAGTTGTGTTGTCCTGTGCGGTGCATCATCATGCTTATTATGTGTGTGGCCGGATGTGTGGACGGATGCAATGCTTTTTACTCCTTTTATTTACCTTTTATGTTTTCCCCTGTTTCCTTTTACGAGGACAGATAATATCAATAATATTGGCAAACGATCCAACGCCCAATGCCATAGCCTCTCCGTCATCGTCGGGGGAAAGCGGGATCAACCCCGCGAGTCGTCGTCACCCTTGTCGTCATGGCACATCCACAACTCAAACTTTATAAGATCACTTGCTTCTAATTACCAGAACATACGGCCATAGCTCGCAGAATATTGAGGGTCCCGTCCGCTCCCCTGTACACAAGCTGCGAAGCGCCGGATCAGTAGTTGGGTCGGTGACGACCAGCGAATCCCCGGTGTTGTATGTTTTTTTGTTTCTTTTTTCTGTTTTGTTCCTTTATGATTCAGCCATGTCCAAGAGGTTCGATCCTGATGAGATTGCCCGGGACACCGTTGCCTGTGGCTAGCTCTCAGATAGAAGATCAGGAGGCCCGGCCAATGGGTATGAGGGGCAACAGCTGCGAAAAAGACAAGAAGCGCGTCTAAGAGCCCGGTGGGGAGGGGGGTTATCGGAGGAGCTCACCCGCCTTCTGCAGCAACTTGTTTCTCTATTTTCAGAGATGAACCGAAGATATCGTTTTCTGTAATACTTGTCCCGTCCGCCTCCGGATTGCTGCTGCATGCTGGCAACACCATACTGATATTAGCTCTGTAAGGTCAAATGATGCCGCGGACAACCTTAAATCCACATCTCAAGCTCAGCTCTCCCTGCAACCGTACAAATAGGGGTCGTGTCAAGTTTAACAGCGGCTCGGCGTGATGAGCGGATAAGGCTGACTTCAAGGAGACTGTAGAATGTTTCGGTTGATCGTCATGGGATACTTCGGCGGGATGCGCATTATGCTGTACTCCGAGGAAACCTAACAGAGGCCCGGATGATGGTTTCAACCTAATTTGTATAACATACCTATATATATATATATATATATATATATATATTTCTTTTCTCTAAAAAGTTTTAATCAAGTACTGAATATGAAAGTAATTTTGAAATATTTTAAGCTCATTTTTTATACTACTTACTTCCTTTTAAAAACATATCTTCTGTATTGCACGAAGTAGAAGAGAGGAGAGATTTTGTACTGTGCTGAGGTAAGCCGCCAGGAACAAGATGACCTCAAAGCTTACGTTAGGACAGCTCCAAACATCCAATTTACACACTCACCGGTCGATAGAATATCACCGGGACGCTCTCAAAATACAACTAGAAAGTGAGCGCTCTCATCTCACATTCCCTTCACTCTCAGAGTCTGCGTCTGTTGAAAGGCGAGGGCTCGGAGCTTGCCGACGCCTTTGTTCTGAAAACGACGCCAGTGCTGTCTGTCTTATTATCGCTGGCGTCCTCTGTATCACACCTAGGTAGATGCATCAAACAGGTCTCCAGCTCAATAGCTTTGTAGCTTGTTCTTCATCATCAGCCCCATTACCCGGTTTACTCAAGCCCCTTCCAACTTCCCCTTTAGAATGTCAGCCGTAAATGATCTAGCAGGGTCGCCCCCTGCCGAACCTGCACCCCACAGTCCTCCGCCTCCACCACCTCCAAGATCTCCCTGTCGAGATCGTGAACCTTCTTCCGACAAGTCTTCACATCAAAAACGCTCGCGTCAAAACCAGCTTCCTCCAGCTCCCTCACCACCTCCGTGGAAGCTACCTTCCTGGCACCCGGACCATCAGATTCTCCCCATCCCTGATGACCCACCAAGTACTCGCCCTGACGGGGCCTTGGATCATCGAGATTTCCGTGGTTTCCGATTCCTTTCTGACCGCCCGCTTGATGGCTCGGCCCCTCTCATGCAATTCAAGAATTTTTGGGCACCACTTCTCCGAAGATTCCCTGGGCATGACCAGAAAATATATTGGCGTAAACGAATCGGTCAGGGCCACCAGGTGGTTGTATATCGGGTTCGGTCTGGGGATAAATCTGGAGAGCAACCATACGCACTTAAAGTGGTACGTTGTTTGCCCAATATATTGTCCGTTATCAGATGTCATGACCTAATTGAAATACGCTCCCTTCTAGTTTTGGAATACACGATCCAGCTGGGCCCAAGGAAGCCACAAACTCTTTAAGCACTGGCCCTTTGTCGAGGCATGTCAAACGGCTGCTAGAATTGAGAAGATACGATGGGCGCTTAAACATGCCGAGTCCCCGATCATGGTGAAAAGAAAGCTACTAACGACCGAGGATATGCGGAATAACATGCGATGTTTTAGCGAAGATGGACAGAAGGATCCGATTATTTTTGAAGATCCGATACCGATGCCATCAGCGGATACTATTGTCCAGTGTTACAGCTGGATGAAAGTGCCTCGCGAAGTGCTGCCCCGAGACTTTGAAGACGCTCGTCACAGAGGGGGACCTTCTTACTATGAGGATACGTCACACTACTACGCGCTTGTTTATGAATATGTCTCACGGAGTCCGAGGGACCGTGAGAATTTTGTGCTTCAGGAGAACATAGACTTCTTCTACTACGCAGGATTCTCCTACCTTATGAGGGAAAAGGACAACTGGAGAGGCGGGAAGCTCGTAGACTTTGGGGACGTGCTATCCCCGCTCCGGTTTAGGCCAGATTATCGAGGACCACCCGCCCACTTGAATTCGCAGAACTTTTTTTTGCCTGCAGAAGAGCTTTATAAACAGCTGGGATTGGACGACGAGAGCAGCGAAGAAGAAGACCAGCATGGGGAGGATAACAATGAAGACGACGGGGGGTGATAATTTTGAGGAAATGGAGACCGCGAAAAAGGCAGGTCGTGAAGTGAGCCGGCACAAGGTTCTCTCTCCTCTCCGATTTAGGCCGGACTACCCAGGGCCACCTGCCCACCCGAATTGGCTGGAATGTTTTCCTCTCGGCTGAGGAAATTTATAAGCAGACGGGTTGGATGACGAGAGGAGCGAGGATAAAGACCGGAATAAAACAACAGGTACCAATGAAGACGGGAGAGGTGGTGGTGGTGAGGCAAAGAATGGCTGATGCCAATGACTGTGGAGAGATTTGGGTCCCGGCCTGAACAATCTGAACGATCCAAACCTGGCGAGGAACGTAAGCCCGATTGGAGGATTCCTCAGTGCTTCCGGCGTAACAACATGCCGTTCTTCCGGGGTCTCCGGCTGGCACAATGTTCTCTGCCGCCTTCTCAGTTGACCGACGAACCCTGTCTACGAACATGCTGCACCTCCGCATCACCTCGCATAAAACCGAGCAGTAAAATAGGAAAGCAAGTATAAAGAATGGGAACCCGGTCAACTACTCCGACGTCAGTGCGGACTGTCGCCGACGAAGACACCAGCTGAATTGGCCTTAGAGAGACAGGTCACATTGGGTAGGGGCCATAGGTGTAGCATGCTCCGTATGCCGGGGCATGGAGCCGGCGGACTGGCTCTAAGCTCATACTTCAAGTGAAACGTGACAGCTTTGCAGCTTCAAAGACGTGGGGGGGTTACTCGCGGACGATTGGCGGCCAGGACTCTCCTCGATAAAAGAGGACTTCTGCCAGACAATCTCGACATACTGAATGTTCTGTACACATTTGTGAAAGCGCTTACGTGAGAGAAGTGATGTTTCGATAGCTACGCTTTAATAGTTGTACTTTCCAGTATATCTGAATCTGATTGTTGTGTCTCCAGTCTTGCGTCTCGTATAGACGTTGACATGGTATTCTGATCCTGTTCATGTTGTCTTTGGCAGTCCCGTATCTTCTCCCCTTTTTCTTCCTTGTCTCCGGCAGCCGATATTGGCAGCCTTACACGAAGAAACTGCATTTTAGCCATCACAAGTGCAATATCTTGTTGTCCACCTGCCGTAGGAGGCACATCCTGGAAGCCCAGGCAGAGCCGTCGGGTAGCTATGACACTTCAGCTTTTCTTGGCGTCTGGAAACACCATCTCCCAATTATTGGACCATTCCCTCACTTCCAATGGCGAGTTCATGCTTGCTCCGTGGGCAGCGCGAAAGCAAACTTTTTTCTTCCCGAGGAGACCACGAGGTACTGTTTAGACATCATGTCCGAAGAGTGTTACACTCGATGCAAGAACCCAGCGCAGGCTTTAAGCATGAACAAGTGCATCGGATGCATCACAAACCGCCTAGGCAGCTAGACCTTTAGCCCAAGG
This sequence comes from Scedosporium dehoogii, assembly GCA_002812735.1. NCBI lineage: Eukaryota > Fungi > Ascomycota > Sordariomycetes > Microascales > Microascaceae > Scedosporium > Scedosporium dehoogii. The sequence continues at coordinate 28,568 of PGIR01000240.1, forward strand.
ATGAGCCTCAACGTCGGGCGGTGCCTCCTGTGCAATGAAATCCTCTCGAGTTAAGAAGGCTGAATCTCCAGAAACACCACTTGCCGAAGAGGAATCCATGGATCTATAATCAAACATAGTGTTCCTGACTCGTCCTTGCTACATACCCGACGGAGAATCCAGCTCTGTTGAGAAGTCTCCGTAAACCCTCCCCTCAGATCGCAAACTAGTAGGATCTCAACGACTCGCATTACACCTAGCAAACCATATCAACCCACAAACCCAAGAATCTCTGTACACCAGACTAGCTACGGAAAATTGGAAGCCATGAGTTCCAAAGAAGAGCTGTTGACGGCAAGCATTGGCAAAAGCCAACAACTCATCAAGGCCGTCGAGGTCATCAAGGTCACCGAAGATGCCCTCACCGAAGTCATAGCGAAGTGGAGCACGAAGGTAAAGGAGTTAGAGACTAGGATCATGGCGCTCGAGAAAACTATCACTGAGGCGACGAGAAGTCGGACGAGGACAATGTCAAGATCGTCGACTTCTTCGACGATAAGGGCTAAGGCGGGGAGTCGCTTGTGGGTGTACTTGACAAGGAGTTATAGGGCTGAGTATTGGGGACGGCTCTTGGAACCCCGGCTAGTTGTCGCATGGCCGCGTAGCCCTGTTATTTGAGTAAGTGCAGGAGTTGCGAGAGAAACTACGAATCGCAAGAGACGAGCGGGAGTCGTGATTAGGATATGCATGGAGACAGGCGAATACTGAAAGGTTTCATCCGTGCATGTAGTAGCGGTGATGTCGGATTTGGAAGACGGTGGGATGTGCGACAAGAGATGAAGGTAGAGCAAGATCACGATCAATTCACCATTGATATACCTGAGACCACCTTGAAACCTTTTCCTCGTGGACCCGCGAGACTGCGAGACTCGTCAAATCCTTCCCTTTTCCCTAACGCCTTATTTGTTCGTTTTCCTTTTAATATTTCTTTTGCTCTCTCTTCGTGCTTAATCCTGGAAGCCCGCCCACCCATCATCATCATCGCCCTCGTCCTCCTCCTTCGGCGGGACATACCACGGTAACCTCTCATCCTCCAGAGAATCCCCCGCCTTCTTCCTCAAAGGCTTACTAGGAAACCCCTTCGTCAACGCCCTAGCCAAATCTCCCACCCCATCAACAACCTTCCTCGCGCCCTCCTTCCCCTCCACCTCCGCCAGCACACCGGACCTCTCCACCTCATCCACCCACACATCAATGACATGTAACCTCAACCCCAACGGAACCCTATCCAGCTCCCCCTCCTTCTCAAATGGCCACTCCCCCAAAACCTCCAACAGCGCACGCACCCTCGCCTCCTTGTACGCGCCTACCCTCACCCACGCGAACGAAGCGCAAACGAACCGCCTGACGAGCAAGAGGAACTTTTCCATGCGGAGAACGTCGATGCCCGTCGTCCACTGCGTGGAGATGATCTCCCAGAAGCCGCGCATCCACGCGCTGGCGCACTCCTCGTGTACGACGCCGGATTCGGTCGAGGAAGAAGAAGAAGAGGAAGAGGTGGATGGCGCGAGGAGATTGGCTAGTTCGGCGGCGAGGTTTTGTTGGGGGATGGGTCGGTCGCACATCCACATTGCGTAGAAGAGACCTTTCCAGAGCTTAAGGGCGTCGGTGGGGCTTAGGGTGGGTTGGGCGGAGAGGAAGGCGCGGAGGGATTCGAGGGATGAGGTCCGGAGTTTGCGGTCTGCGTAGTTGGTTAGTTACTAAGGCTTTGGCAGGGGAGAGGGGGAGGAGAGGACGGACCGCTCGAGGCGAGGTTGCGGATGAAGGGGAGGTTGGCTTCTTGCGACGCCATAGTGGGTGGTGTATTTGTGTGTACGATAGCTATTGGTGCAGTTGGTGGGCAATTGCGAGGAATTGAGCGTAGAGCAGACTTGTTTTCTTGTTCCGAGGAGAGGGATTCAAATCGAGTTTGTCTGCTCCTTCGTGTAGGCAATGAATGTGGTTGAGGTTGATCCAGGATGCAGAGTTCCATACAAGTTCTTTGGAGGGGCAGAAAAAAAAAAGATTTGGGCGGTGAGTTGTGGTGGGGCGTGGGGTGAAAATGAAGCAGGAGCCACACCGAGCTTCGGAGTCTCGGAGCCTCGGTGAGCATTTGACAATACGAAGTACAACACGGATGAGACATCACAGCCCAGTTACCCTACCCTCTTACGCAGGATGCCATGCTCGTCCAATGGAGCTCCAATCTCCATCAGGGTCAGCAGGGTTTGGTTGGTCGCAACCCCCACGACTGTTGTAGTAGCAGCGGCTTTTTGTACCTCTAGTCCTTCCCTTCGACTTTGAGAAAGAAAAATCCGAGGGCTAGGAAAAGGAATGAACAAAGAAGAGGTTTGCGGGAAGGGGGCCGTAAATGAAGCATTTAAATTTTGATATTGATTCTTTCGAGATAGCCTCTATAGACCCTGCCCCGAGATTTCCTCGAAATCCCCGAAACAAAGGTCAATCCCATGCCATTCTCTTCCGATACCATCGCAACGTCTCCATCCCGGTCTGCACCCTCATCCCGCACCGCGCATCCAGCACAAATGCCTCCCAATTCGCCGCCTTATCTAAACAGGCCTGGCACTCTTCGATCTTTGCCTTTCGGAATTCGTCAAGAGCCGCGGCCGGCTTGGTTTCGTCCTGGTTCTCAGCGGTTGCTGCCTTTTCCCCGGAAGAGACTTTCTCCTCGCACTCCTTCGATGCCTCTTCGAATGATGAGGGTGAACAGGCCTCGGCCCAGGCGAGGACACCCATCTCGTAATGCGTGCAAGGAAGGATATAGTCGTCCTTTGTGCCACCCTTGAAACAGGACCTAATAACCCAGTTAGTCTCAACCCATCTTCGAACTAATACCCCTTCGCAGAAATAAATAAAAGAAAGGGGCAAAAGGGAATAAAGAAGCAAATAACTCCGTAGCCGTGAAAACTCACTTGTCATGCTTCAAAACATCATCCTCCAATCCGACCCGAGCCTCCTTCACTCTCCCCAACACCCTCAAAAGCGCCGCCTCGCAGAGAGCTTTCACCGCCCTCTCCTCGACCACGCCCTTGAGCTTCTCCACCACTTGCTCGCTCGCCGTACACCTTTCCCATCCCAAGTACCCGAGTGCCTTCTCCGCCTGCTCCAAATCCACCCTCTTCCCGCCATTCAACAGATAGAGCATCTCCTGTGCGGGACTCACGCAGACGGCATCTGCCAGATCGATCTTGTGCTCTTTTGCACGAACTTCCCATTTTTGAAGCTTACGCAGCACGAAAAGTTCAAAGGGAAGCTGTTTGGCGAGGAACTTCTTCTTGCCCGATGCCGCGGGCGCCTTTCGGAAGAGCTCTTCGGCCGTCTTCTTCCTCCTCTTAGTTTCTTCATCATCCACTCCTAGGCAGTGGAAGGCGTCGCGATAGAGCTCTAACTCGGCGCAGCCGGCAAGGTAGTAGTAAAGCGTACGGCTCCACTCGTTCAGCTCGAGACACTTGAGGAAGGAATCGCGCATGAGATTCCAGTCCATGATGAAGAGCCCACTAATGGCAGTCTCGAAGGAGGCCATGGCATCGACCTGTTTCATGTTGGATTTGGGCATGCGCTTGAGGCAGTTAATGGCGTCAGCTAGACGTCGTGAGTTGGAGTACATGCGCGACTGCTCCAGATGCCAGAACCCGGACTGCGGGTACCGAGCTCTCATACGGGCGAGGAGCTCATCGCACTTTGCTACGGGTAGACCGACGATCTCGGCCGCGTCGTCGTAGAGATCCGCGGGAGGTAAAATGTCTGACAGGCCGAGAAGCCCGTTGTAGTAGGTGAAGAGGACGAGGCTGGCAATGGCACCGTGGACGTTTGGGAAAGCCGTACTCTCCCAGAGCATGCGGATACCGCGATCGCGATCGCCCCTGAAGCCAACGATGCTTAAAAGTCTTGATAGAGCTGGGGGCACTAGGGTAAAAAGGAAGAGAAGAACGCCGAAGCACATGGTCACACCGCTGTGAATGAAGGCGTCTCGTGGATTTGTGAAGACTTCGGAGTCGAAGCTTGTCTTGGTTCCGGTGCCAGTCGCTGAATTAGTGGTTCCGCTGGTTGCTGACAATGAAGAAACCACAGAAGAGGAATCGGAAGAAGTATTGTCAGGACTCGATTTCGAGGGGGGCAAGGTGTCAGGATTCCGTAGTGACGAATTCGCAGCAGCACGTTCAGCATCCTTTCCAATTTCAGCATCCTCATCGTCGCAAAACTCATCATCCCCAAACGTCCCAGGCATTCTGTCTTCGGCAAAAGATTCGGCGAGCGACTTCCTTCTCTGCGCGGGTGCGTTCGATTTAACAGCTCTCACATCCAACTGCATGATGGCATCCAAAGCGAAATAGGCCTTTCTGAGCTTATAAAAGCTCTTAACACCCTCGGTCAAACTCTCGTGCAACACGCCGACGACGGCAGACATGAGCATGGCCTCGGTATGCACAAGCACATACTCGGTGCCGGGAGGGTAGAGGCATGATGTGCACTCGGCAAACTCCTTCTGCGCCCTCTTCTGGTCGGCCAAGGCTCTCGCCTCGCAATTGGCGAGTTGGGTCGACGCCAACAACATGACTTCCTTTTCGAAACCAAGGATGGAGCGGATAAAACTGATAACGGTACGGGCGAGGTCGTGGTAGCTGGAGTCGCCGTCTTTGAGGCGAGCCTCGGCCCCATCCATGTCGTCGTTTAGAATGAGCTCGGCGGCAGCGAAGGCATCCTCGATGTTGGCCATTTCACTAGCCAGGAGTTCCTCCTTAGAAGGTCCTTCCGCGGACGGGGCGGCCTTCTCTGCGGGCTCAGGGACTTCCGCACCGCGGAACCAGGAGCCAAGCCGGACCATGTCGAAGAATGTGGTGAGTGAGAGATGAGGGGGGTTGGCGAATGCGGTAGGCTTGGGAGGAACTCTCACAGCCGGTCGCGGGCGTGGAGGAAGAGACACAGTCGAGGCGACAGCTCCTGGTCAAACAAGCATTGGTAGTCGTTGGATATGTGCTGGGGGGAAAAGAAAAAAAAATGAAAGATAAGTTCGAAAAAAAAAAATCGGAATATATTTCCCAATAGACAGACAAGGTGTTACGGATGTGAGTTGTGATATCTTCCACCAAGCCCCAATGTGGCGAGACCCAATTCAAATCGAAGCCCGGCGGGTGTCTCCCCAACCTCAGATGTGGCCTTGAACGGAGGGGCAACTTAAAAGAGTCGTTCAATCAGAAATGCGGCTCGCACGCACCAGCTTAATGGTTATTATCCGCTGCGAGTAAGGGGACAAGACAGGAATGTGAAAAGCGGGTAAGGGTTAAGAGACCACGCTTGGTTGGGATCGACCCGGAGAGGAGAACTGGGTTGGAATACATATGGGAAGAGACAAGCACATCATTGATCAATGTAGCTATGTATTGGACGATTGGACGGCGCACAAGACCAGATCAAGATCAAGATTGCACTTGCCCAAACAAACTACATATTTCGTAATTGTATCAGACAACGCAACGAAACGAGCAGGACCGACCGACCTGCGGGATCGGGCCTCTAAAGAGAGAAGGAACGGAGGAATGTACGAAGTGCGAGGACAATGCAGAGAAACGGGGGGTCCCATCGAAATGCAACCTGGTGCTGGTGCGTCCCCAGCAGTGGAACGCCCCAAAGTTTGTTCGCCAGAGCCTAGAATAATAAACTAGAATAAAAGGAGGAAAGGGGCGGGTCGGCACCAGTTATCATTGAGAGATCAATTGGATCAGATCAATGGTCTTGGGGCGCCTTGACGCAATCATATGCAGCTTCATGGTTGCAATTGACGCGTCGATGCAGCGCAGGAGTAGGAGCGGGAGGGGGTTTTCACTCGGACATGGAGCAAACCAAGCATCCGGTGGTGGCGGTGTCGGGCGTCTCAAGTCACAGCGACATCGATCTAGTCGATATGAAGTGGCGGTAAACACCGCAGACACTCGCTCGAACCCTTCAGATCGGCGCCACTAAAGAACCGATGAACGTCGATGGCAAGGAAGGGGAGCTAATGCGTGACGAGGTCGGGTTGATGGAAAACGGCGACCCAAGTCTGGCCCTCGATTGAGCAGGTGATGGACGGTTGAGATTTGTACTAATAATACATTGATCAATCTCCTATAATAGTAGAGGCTATCTACTTCGTACAAACTGAACCAAATAAAACCTCGCACACTTCTAGACTACAAAGCTCGGCGCTGGTTCATTCACCACTGTTTTCTGAGGAGTCTACCATTATTAGCAAGGACTGGGCGAAGAAACAGGGGCTGCTTCGAGACGGGGCCGTCAAGGTTTCAGCCTCTGGGACGTTTCGTCGATTATGTAGAGCCAGTTAGTCGCTATTGGTGTTATCTAAGTCCCTGTCTTGCATGTCGCGCGACTGTATGAAGATGTACCGAAGCCGCCAAGCACTCGACATCAACGACAATTGATGGCTGGGGTTCGGGTATGAACAACAAGGAGACCAACCGCGCTTTCGTGTTAGTGTATTGAGACGGCTGAGCAGCTTCCTCAGGGTCCAAAGTTCTTGGGTGGCCTGGCTCTTGCGTAATGTTCTGCTTGTCAGCCAGCAGCTTCGAGGGGTTCTTGGTACCGGGGACTTATTAGTGATACTGCCACCAGAGAGAACATCAAACATTTTGGTACACTTTCTACCACCCTTCTCTTCGCTCTTCGCTATTCTGTGCAATAGTCGGTGATGCCTCCTATTCTGTTCTCTTGAGCCCACGTAGTCAGTCCATTGGGCTCGACTCTCTGCAAGCTCGGCAGGAAGAGTCAATACCGATATTGAAATTTCTTTTCCAACTGAAATTGAAACTTACGCTGAACGAATCCATTCGTCAAGCCTCCTTCGCAGGCTACTTGGTGTGTTTTAATTGCATGTGATTGCCCAACCTTAAATCGTGCCCTTGTCCGTTTGGATATCCCAGTTGGCAACAGTTGTTGTTGTTTCGAATCCTCAGCCCATACTCTCAGCTGCGAGTCTCGATCATGCCTTGGATTGAGGATTTTAGGGATGAAATGGAGAGATCCATAATCAATTTAAGGATAGCTGCCATTCCAAGTACGTTTCGCAGTGAATTCACGGAGAGAAGAGCGAGGGCCAGGCAGAAACCAAGATCTCATTACTTTCTCCGACAGACGTCGCCAACTGCCGCCACCCCATCCACAAGGCTGCCAATGACGCCTCATCCATGCAATCCAACCATCTGTGATTCAACGTCCCAAGCGCTCTCAAATCCAAAGCATCCCACCAAAAAGCTCGCCTCCCATCCTTTCCTCAACCTAGACCCGGCGACATAATTTGATCAAGCTTTACAACAATAGCAATTCCTAAGCTGCACCCCAAAATCCCCATCCTACAAACAAACAACGCTATCCGAACAGAAGATCACCGAAGAAGCGCACACCATGGCCTCCGCGGACACGAAACCCACCACCGCCAAACCCACCGAGGAAACCAAGGCTGAAGAACCACAGAAGCCCGCGGCCGTCGTCGGCGAAGATGATGAATTCGAGGACTTTCCCGTAGATGGTGCGTTTTTTGCTCTTCTCCTCACCCCGCTCTATCAGGGTACCCATGATTCGCCTCCATTCCATCCATCCTTGGCCCGAGTCTCTTCATTCCCCTCCAAGATGGATCATACACCAGACGAAAGAGAAAAAACTAACGGAATATCAACAATATAGACTGGGCCACCGAAGACGCCGAAGCCGCAGAGGGCGCCGAGACAAAGCATCTCTGGGAAGAAAGCTGGGACGACGACGATACCAGCGACGACTTTTCCGCCCAGCTCAAGGAGGAGATTCGAAAGGTAGAGGCGTCGAAGAAGCGATAGAGTCGCATATTTATTCGTGGAAGGTATGGAAGATCGAGACGAGCGAAGTGAATATACAAGTCGGGAGATATCTTGTTTCCCCTCCCTCTCACCGTTCAACAATCGGGGGGGCAAGAGAGGGCAGCGCGTTCTTTTGAGCAACAAATGTGAGGGTTGCTTCTAGACGACCATAACTTAGAGGAGAGGAAGAGCCAGTCGAGATTAATGCAGTGGCCAGAGGGGATTGTGTATGCATAATCAAGGGATAACGGAATACAAGTTACGAATTAAGTGTACAGCCTACGCGCCTTGCGATGGGACAGTTGGTATACCTACGACGGGGAAAGCGAGATCCTATAAAAAGGCCAAGTTGAATAGTCCAAGGACCGATTATACACATAGTATCTTGGAAGTTGGGGATCCAGTTCATTTACTTTTTTATTCATAGGCTTGCTTTACCTAGCCTCATCTCCGTCCCAGACGTTCCTCGTTTATATCAGACCTATTCATCGACCATTGGAGAGAAGAAGTAAGAGAAGACAGAAGAAAGAAGAAAGCCCCTTTTTACTTACTCGACAGAGCAACGATGCCAGGAAGTTCCTTGCCCTCCAGAAGCTCCAAGCTGGCACCACCACCGGTGGAAACGTGGCTAAGCTTGTCCTCGACACCATACTTGGCCGCAACAGTGGCGGTATCACCACCACCAATAATGACAATCTTTCCAGCCTGGGCGCCGGCGACGGCGGCGTCCAGAGTAGCCTTGGTACCGTGAGCGAACTTGTCAAACTCGAAGACACCAGTGGGGCCATTCCAGAGGATGGTCTTAGACTCATCAATAGCCTGCTTGAAAAGCTTAATGCTCTCCTCGCCGCAATCAAGACCCATCCAGCCGTCAGGGATACCGCTCTCATCAGAGGCCTTGCCGACATCAGCATCCTTGGAGAACTTGTCGGCAGTGATGTAGTCGACGGGGAGGACAAGCTTGACGTTGTTAGCCTTGGCCTTCTCGACGAGCTTGGGGACGGTCTCGGCGCCGGCGGCATCATAGAGGGAGTTGCCGATGGCCATGTTGTTGAGGGCCTTCTTGAAGGTGAAGGCCATGCCGCCGCAGATGATGAGGGTGTTGACCTTGTCGAGGAGGTTGTCGATCAGCTGGATCTTGTCGGAGACCTTGGCGCCGCCGAGGATAGCGAGGAAGGGGCGCTTGGGGTTCTCCAGGGCTTGCGCGAAGTAGTCGAGTTCCTTCTTTACGAGGAAACCGGCGGCCTTTTGGGGGAGGTCGACGCCGACCATGGAGGAGTGGGCACGGTGGGCAGTGCCGAAGGCGTCGTCTGTTTTATTACATGCAGTTAGAAAATGGAAGGTCTTTCCTTGGATGCTAGGAGGGCTATTACGTACTGACGTAGATATCGCCGAGGGCAGTAAGACCCTTGCGGAACTCCTCAACCTTGGCCTTATCAGCTTTAACCTTGTTCCCATCCTTATCCTTAGAAGAACCCTCCTCCTCGGCATGGAAGCGCAAGTTCTCGAGCAGGATGACGGCACCGTCCTGAGCCTCGTTGACGAGTTTCTCGACCTCGGGACCGACAGAGTCGGGGGCGAACTGCACGGACTTGCCGAGCAGCCTCTCGAGCTCGGGAACGACGGGCTGGAGGCTGAACTTGGGGTTTGGGGTGCCGTTAGGGCGACCGAGGTGGGACATCAGGATGACGGCCTTGGCGCCATTGTCGAGGGCGTACTTGATGGTGGGGATGGCGCCAACAATGCGCTGGTTGTTGGTGATGTTCTTGTTCTCATCAAGAGGGACGTTGAAGTCGACCTAGAAAACGGAAAATGAGAAAAAAATGAGAAAAATGTTCGCGTTAGAAATTTTGCTGTTTTCTGATTTCTGTTTGCATGAAGCTGCGCAGCTTTCATGCAATATGCGGCCTGGAATCATCCACGAGCTTTTTCCTGCGGGAAATGGAAGGAGGGGTGATGGTGGGGGAGGGGCAGCAGCAGCAACAACCACAGCTCATCCCTGGTCGCAGTTCTGTCAAACTGAACCTGCGATAGAAATGAAAATGGATAATTGAAGCTGATTTACGGGATTTTATGATGGTGATGGCGGATTTTGCATCTGCGCAAAAACGGCGACCTTTCCTTTTTTCCCTTTTCCATTCATGCTGGTGGGAGTTGCGAGGAGGTGTTGAGAGCTTACCCTGATGAGGACCCGCTTCCCCTTGACGTCGACGTCAGCGATGGAGAGCTTATTCGAGAGAGACATGTTGATCTTCGGAAACAATTGAATCGAGGAGGAACGAGGAGGGGAATGGGAAAATCGAATCAAAGAAAAGATGAGGATTGGAGATGATGGTTTGAGGGGAAAGAGGAAGAGGGAAATTGTGTGAAGAAAAAAAAGAGCTGGAGGCCGTATGATGTTATCCAGCCAGCGGCAAGCACCAAGTCGAACTCGGAAAGCTTAGGAACAGTCGACACGAGTAATTTGAGCAGTCCAATTGTCTTGGTCTTGGTACATGATGGATCGATGATGTTGTCCAGTCACAGGCAAAAATGAGGGGTCAATCGCGACAATTGGAGGGTCCCAAGTGGGAAGGTGGGGTCTGGTGCTATTTTTTTCATTTCTCTCACAACAATTGACCTCTCAATGCGAGCGCTACCCCGCCATGACAGCATCAATTGACGACAGATCAGTTGAGGCCCTGCTTAACTCTTAGGCTAGGACCGAAACTCTCAGCGTGAAAATACATTCAACCTCGCAGCTGGCACCATTGGCGTCCGTAGTTTGGTCTCGGGAGCTGAACTAGGCTGCTCGAGTTTAATCCAATATCAAATGCCTCCGTGACAGGATAGGGTTCCCTTCATACGAAGTAGACTTGTCCTGAAGGAATTCCTTCCCGACACTCCGCCCTCCAAGGTCCCATTCCGCCATTAAAAACACCCGAAGCACCCCTTTGGCTGCCTCCCCGTCCTTGTAAACCCAAAATAATCCCAATTAAGCTCTGTGATGGCCCAGGTGGGTTGCGGGCCGTCCGTGTCGCGAATTCACTCCTTGGTCTTGGTCCTGTTCGCAGCTCCGATTATGGCCGTGGTGACCCGGTTACGAGGAAGCCTCCAACACCTCGGCCCTCGGAATCGCCACCAAAATCTCATGCGGACTGATACAACATAAGAAAAGATGAGACACACCCCCGTGTTCCGTAACGTGGACTATATGCTAGCCATGATGATGGTATCGTATCGCCTTTTGTATTGGTTCCCGTTTCTATTACAGATAGACTCCGCTGTGCATCACAATTCGACCTGACAAAACAGTCAAGCATTTTACAACCCAGATTCAAGACCGAATCAAACCAGAAACCCTCAGTCCTCTTCCTCATCCATGACATCGTCATCATCGTCACCCCCCCTATACTCGTCATCCCCACTGCTGTAGAAATCGTCCGCATCCAACTCACTCCCGTAGTCATCCATCTCCTCATCACCGTCCTCACCCTTGTCGCTCTTCGCCTTGAGCGCTTTCTTCTTCTTATCGAGGTTGGCCTTTTGCTCCTTCTTCCTCGCCTCCTTCTCTTGCCTCCTCTTCTCCCACCTCTTCTCAAGCTCCTGCGCCTCCTCCTTCGTCTTCTGGATGTACTCGTGCCACATCACCTTGCCCGCCGCGATGCCGTCTTCGACCTTTGTTAACCTCAGCTTCATGCGAGGCCCTAGCTCCACTAGTTTCACCGCGCGCTTCTCCACCTTTTCCTCTTCTTCGGGCTCGGCTCCTCCCTCACCTGCAGCAGCGGCGGCGGCAGCCCTGCGCGAGATTTTCCGTGGCGCATCCTCGACGACCTCCACCTCTGCATCCGTGTCGACTTCACTGCCGCTCGTGTAATCCGTCATGTAGCCCTCGCCATTCTCGCCCCCAATCATGAAATCTGCAATATCTTCCAGCTTTCCCAGGTTAGGTACCCCGCCCTTCTTGCCAGGTCTGGACGAGAGCAGCTTCTCCGCCGCATGAAGCCTTCGTAATGGCCGTGAGAGCCCCGTAGTCTTTGTCGTAATCGCATAGTGCCGGAAGTTTAATATGAAGGAACCTTCTTCGCCGTCCTTGTCGGGCTCTCTGTTGAGGAGGAGGACCCTTCGAATGGTCTTGAGGGGCATCGCTTGGGGGTTGATGGGCGGGAAGAGGGACTGGAAGACGGTGGTGATGAGGGATTCGAGGTGTTTCGGCACCTTGGAAGGGCTGTCGGCGTTTTGAGAAGAAGAAAAGTTGTTCATTACGAGCTGGAGGAAAGACGCGATTCTTAGCACACACCACACAAAACACCATTGATACCCGTACCCGCGCAGCCGGACAGAAAGAGGGTAACCTACCAGAGGGGGTGTCATAAACTCCTTTCCCACACCACGAGGCCGCCTCTGGGTCTTCTGGATATCCTTCGCAAGCGAATACTTCTCCACGCGAAAGTTGAGCGTCGGACCCTTGGGAGCCAGCGCCACCCTAAGATTGACGTTTCCCCTCTCCGACCGCGAGAACAGAAGAAGATGCGTAACGCCGAGCGGTCCCGTCATCGTAACGTAATCCCGTAGCCTATTCCCCTTCCTTTCCTTCAATCGACTCGCTGTTCCCGGCTCCATCACTCGGCGAACGTCCATGGCCAATTGGCTGATGCTCGAACCCACCTCGCCGGCGCCTATCCGGATTACCATACTCTTGGGGTCGCGGACCGTGGCGTGGGCGGGCGCCGCAGCGGCGCTCTTGGGCTGGTTGGCGCCCACATGCGTCCTCTTCTTAACTCTTGGTTTGGCCATTGTGTTGAGTCCTCGCTATGTGGTATAGGGGGTTGGGAAGGTATGTGTAAGTTAGCAACTCAAGAAAAAGAAAAGCCAAGGTTTTTTCTTTCTCTTTTCCCTTCCCGCTTCCAGAAAATTTGGAGGATCAGAGCGATAAGATAAGAAATTTCGCTGATTGGGACCCCAAGTCTACCAAAATTTAGTTGTATCACGTGGTGATAAGCTTTTCTGACGGCCCTCACCGCCCTACACAAAAGAAAGTTCGGGGGAAAAAAAGGCCCCACCAGAGAAAGTTCGCAGCAAAGCATTGTTGAGAGGAAGACGAACAATCCTACGGTTCTACATCACATCTACGACGTACGGTTGCAACACTTCCCCAAGTCCAGGAGAAAACAAAATGAACCCCTCAAAAAGAAGAAAGACGTCTCATCCTCCGCATCCCTCGGGGAAGGCGGTCCCCAATGGCCGGAAGGAGAGAGAGCCCGAGAACCAGTCCGAGTCCGACTCTGACGCTGAAAGTTCGACCGCCGAGGAATCGACAGCGGCGGAAAATGCGCAGCAGGCTGAAAACGGCACTGAGCCCCCCAAAGCGAAGACATTCAAGGAGCTTGTATGTCCCTACCATGCTGTTTATCCCCTTTGCCCTGCAGTCTACTCCTGCTACTTCGCCTCCCAATTACCAGCAAGAGGCCCAACTAACACCTTCTGTAGGGCGTGGTGGATTCCCTCTGTGAAGCATGCGACTCTCTAGGCTACAAAGAACCCACCCCCATCCAAGCAAAGGCCATCCCCCCAGCCCTCCAAGGCCGCGACATAATCGGCCTCGCCGAGACCGGAAGCGGCAAGACCGCAGCCTTCGCCCTTCCCGTCCTGCAAGCCCTCCTCGACAAGCCCCAGCCCTACTTCTGCGTGGTCCTCGCCCCGACGCGCGAGCTCGCGGCGCAAATAGGCCAGTCCTTCGAGGCCCTCGGCGCACTCATCTCGCTGCGCTGCGCCGTGATCGTCGGTGGTTTGGATATGGTGCAGCAGGCCATTGCGCTTGGAAGGAAACCCCATGTGATCGTGGCCACGCCGGGTCGTCTCGTCGATCATCTAGAGAAGACGAAGGGATTCTCGCTGCGGACGCTAAAGTACCTCGTTCTGGACGAGGCCGATCGTCTCCTGGACATGGACTTCGGTCCTAGTATTGACAAGATCCTAAAGTTCATCCCGCGCGAGAGGCGCACGTTCCTCTTCTCCGCCACGATGAGCTCCAAGGTCGAACACCTCCAGCGAGCCAGCTTGAAAGACCCCATGCGCATCAGCGTCTCCAACAACAAGTACCAGACCGTAGCTACCCTACTCCAGCACTACATCTTCATCCCCTCCCTGCACAAGGACACCTACCTCGTGTCCCTGGTCAACGAGTTCGCGGGGCGCTCCATCATCATCTTCACGCACACCGTGCGCGACGCCCAGCGCCTAGCCATCATGCTCCGGTCTCTCGGCTTCGGCGCCATCCCTCTGCACGGCCAGCTATCTCAGTCCGCCCGCATGGGCGCCCTGAACAAGTTCAAAGACCGATCGAGGGACATCCTCGTTGCCACCGACGTCGCCGCCCGTGGTTTGGATATCCCCAAGGTCGACATCGTGCTCAACTACGATCTGCCCCAGGATAGCAAGACGTACATCCACCGCGTCGGTCGTACGGCTCGTGCGGGCAAATCCGGTCGCGCTATAAACATCGTCACGCAGTATACCATCGAGATCCTCGTGAGGATCGAGGCGGCGCTCGGCAAGAAGCTGGAGGAATATCCCACCGTTAAGGAGGAGGTCATGGTCTTCAAGTCTAGGGTCGAGGACGCTGATAGGGAGGCGAAGCAGGAGTTGAGGGCGATCGAGGATAGGAGGCAGAGGTCGGGTAGGACGGGTAGGACGGGCCGCGTCGCTCGCGGGGCGAAGAGGAATGTAGACGATATGGACAAGGATGAGTAAATTGTTCTTTGGCGTTGGGGTTGTGTTACTATTCTTAGCTCTGGGTTTTAAAAAGTTTGGAGTTTTCAAACATTTAAAAGCGTCGTTTACAGCCGTTTCCAATACAATCTTTATCTCATATATCCCTCAGTGTCTCACCTGCAGGATCATTCCGAGCCATTTTGTCTTCATATGTATGTGCGAGATTTGATGTATGAGCATCATTCCCACGACGAGACACGAATTAATATACAATATAAAAGAACGTATAGAAGCCCGCGTAAAGTAGGGGTATGGGGGTATCCACGCCATCCAAGCCGAAAGAAACCAAGTGAACATGAACGAAACATAGGACCCAAATGCGACAACCTTCCAAAACAGGACCAAACGCAGAAGCCGAACCAAGTAGTTCCGATAATCCGACATCATGTACAATATTAGACAGCCCAAAGACAAAGAAAAAAAGAACGCCCCGACTAAAACTCCTCAGCAGCATCCTCCCACTTCTTCGCCACCAACCTCCTCACCTTCTTCGTGGGACTCACACTCCTCGAACTACTGCGCGTGCTCTCATTACTCACACGAAGCCTCTCCATCCTCGCACCAAGTCTCTCAACACTAGCCTCATGTCCCTCGCTCATCTGAGGAACATCATCCCTCTCTTGCAGCGGCACGCGCTTGCTAGGGCTCCTACCGTTGAGCTCCCTCTTAAGCACGGCAACCTCCCTCCTGAGGCGCTCATTCTCCTGCTCCAGATCCTCAACGAGCACATTCTCCTTATCCTCCTCGTCAGCTTCCGTACCAACGAGTCCCCTCTCCAGGAGTTCAACCTTGCGATCCCAGTGCTCTTCCCCGCGCTCATGTTCAAGTTGAAGACTCGCCTTCCATCTCGCCATCTCAAGCGCAAGCCTCTTCTCGAACTCAGCAACGCAATCCTCACGAATCACCTGCTCGAGCTCCAGCATACGGTCCTCCATACTGAGTAGGTGCGCCTCGGCCGTCACGCGCCCCTCACTCTCGCGCGCTACCTCGCCGCGCAAAATATCAATCTCTTCCGTAAGTCTGGCAATCTCCAGCGCTGCGAGTTCCATCGTCGCCCTATCGCCGTCGGTATGCGAGCTCGCGGGCGAGATGTTCCTGTGCGATCCGGAGCCCGCGCCGGGGCCTCCGAAGAACGGCGGCCGGGGGTGTGGTGCTTGATGCATTACGAGGGTGGGGGATACTGGTCGCCGGGTGTCGGACACTGAGGGAGGCGGGTTCGAGAAGATGCTCGGGATGCGGGGGACGGTGACTTCGCGTGCGAGGGCGCTGTAGCGCAGGATCTGCGAGGTTGCGTTGAAGTCGCCGAGGGGGTCGGCTGTGACGATCATGACGGCCTTTTGGGGGTTCCGGCGGTGGCCTTGCGCCTGGGAAGAGGCGGAGGGGAAAGAGTTTGAGAAGAGTAGCTCTGTCAACTTGCACTGCCGGAAGGGAACAATGTTGGGCTAAGACGTGGTTAGATTTCGTCTTGCCTCCAAGGTCTAGCGGCATGTGCGATAATAACCTGCGGGGATCCTTACCTTGTGGGAGTGGCCGCTGTCACTCTGCATCTGCAGACACTGGCCCAAATACATTAGACTCTCATTAATCTTACCCGCTTCGGCTAGTGTGGTACCCTGGGTCTTCGCGTCCCTGGCCCTCTCGCTACCAGCCAAGTCAACAACCGTGAGAGTGTTTCCACCCCAGGGATGCTGCCGTCTAGTGCTGCGGTGCCTCTTCTTCACCTCAATACAGATGAAACCGTGGCTGCGAGAAGACACACTGTTGCTCCCGGTACCAGCCACTCGCCGCTCATGCAATCCAGCCTCCAGAACCATGAGGGCTTCATGGAGCGAACCACACACAACCTTTCTCAGACCCGCTACAACTTTTCGATCAGGCGAAGCTTCGGTGGATTTGAACATGAGAGGTCGCCGGCGATACTCCTTCGTCGCGTTCGACTTCGTCGGCGGCGTAAGCAAATCGAAGATGCGGTCATTGTAAACCTCGTACATGGACATGACGACGGCGTATTCGGCCGAAGGGTCGGAGGAAACGTTGACACCGCTAACGTCGGGGATCTGCGGGAGTGTCGAGGGCGCATTGATAAGTCGTCGAGGGGTCATCGGGGGAGCCGCGTATTCGCCCTTTTCTTCAGTCTTAGTAACTTTCACAACCTTCTTCACGCGGGTTGATGCTGTGAGGGTCATGTAATGCCTATTGTCAGTCACCCGCTTGGGTGTCTCCGGATCTAAGCGGTTGAAGGGGCCCCAACTAGGGCTCCTTGGAATATGGCGGAACGACCGAAGCGGAGTCCGCTCCACCATCCGAACACTTTTCGGACTGTCGTTGACTGTGTTTTCTTCTGCATCGAGGTGGCGGCTTTTGAGAGCGGGTGGGGTTCCTACAAGCATTGGAGTGGCAGCTCGAGATCCTCCGCCACACCTGGATTGGGTGAGAGGATCGGAGTAGACAGTCTCCAGGTAAGAAGAAGCACACATGATAGATGCTTCCGATGCGTCGGAGGCCTGCAGCGTAGCTTCGAGAGATGTTGACGTGTTACGGTCAATGAGATTGTTTCCAAGAGATCGGAAGATTACGTCGAGGGAGAGCTGCGTCAAGCCTCGCTGTGTTCGAGACCCAAGAATAGTATGAGACTGGATAGTAGAGAAGCGCGAGTTAGCGAATACAATGGATCCCAAAGCCTCCTTCCGACACTCACCTTTCCCGAGCCGGTAACACCAAGCGTGGCAAGTAGAGCATCGGTCCCATACCCGCCATGAGGTGCCACAACGCCCTCAATCAGCGGGGCCACACGGGTACACTGGAAGACATCCAACTGGCTCGCATCCTCCTCGAAGACCTGAGTGAAGGCAAATCTCTCGATTGCCCGGCGCCTGTCGTTGGGAGGATTGAGCGTGATATGTGTTGGGGGAGAGTCCGACTCGGAGGGCTCAACTGCTAGAAATCGCTCAGAACTCGAGGCTCCGCTGCCATTATGCGGTGGCCTCAGTCTCAAGAAGACTTGGAATAGGCTTGATGACGACTTTTGGGCCTGCGTCGACTCCATCGTCTTTGATATCGATGCAATAGACCTGTTGATACTGACAAAAAATTGTCGAGGTTGCGGGATGGAAGAGGATGTAATAGGAATAATTAAAGAATAGAGTCACCGGGTGTGTAATGATAAACTGAAGAGGCTACGATATTATGCCAATCCAAACATGTTGTTGTTGCAGATGGAAATACTATTATTCTCTGGTCGTTCAAGGGTGTGGTCGCCGACGCCTCGAACCGCCTTGAGAATTTGTTTACACGACTCGAGTTGCTGCCCGGCAACGGGGCAACGGTTTGGTGGGCCAGGAACAGGTTGCTAAGATTCCCCCGGCCCTTGCCAGTGCCAAAGCCAGTGCCAGTGCCACCCTAGGGCTGATAAGATAAGCGACGCACCCCTGCACTAAACTTCAAATGGAAATAGGATTTGAGTGATCAATGACAGTTTGCAGTTGAGCCCCACCAAGCGAGTTACGTCAGCCTGCATTAATCAATTTTGATCCCTTCAATTCATTGTTCAGTCAATTTTCTTCGAATGCTTTGAAGAGGAGGGGTTCAATTCTGGAAGACTTGGACCCTCCTCAGCCACTGTGGATCACCATAGCTCAACCGCACCAGTCTACTAGTGTTGTCTGTAGTGTTGTTGAGAAGAGGAGCAGACGCAGACTCGAGTGGCCAGTTAGGGACAAGACAATTACGCTGTCATGGCCAGCGCTGCATGCATTAACAGCAAAGAGTGAAAACTGTCAGAAACAAGAAGATATTCTAGCAGGGTAAGAACTCTCAGCCCGGGCATGTGGACTGACCCTCGCCTCATCAGTTTCATCCGTTGCTTCATATGCTTACGGAGATAAAGCGTGGCAGCCGCGTTTCCATTGTACGACGATAAGCCGCCACATCAGAAAACTCCAGAAAGGGTCCACGCTCGTGCCAAAATTTTTCCTTCACGAACATGCTGTCCTCAAGATTGGGCCCGCTAACTTTGGTCGGTCAAGCCGAGCTTTGCTATTTTCCCATGAGCGCTACTTCAGACACTAAGTCGGACCGTCGCTGGCTTCCCAATGCAGAAATTTTGATTGGGGAGAAAAGAAAAAAGATTGTGGATACTTCCGAAGAAAACTGGATTCCCGTCCGAATCCTCATGTTTAGATTGCCACGACTTCGCATGTTTGCTCCGGCCGGGAGTGTGGGTGTGGCGGCGTGCCAATCGTTGGACAGACAATTCATCCATTTTTTTTGATGACTCTTTGTGCTGTTGTCTAACCAGCCCACCCCTTTCGTCGGTGAGTCATTCGGGGGAAGCTAATTTTATATGTTATTTGATTGCTGATGGAAGCCTGTTCTTGAACCGCCGATGAGAGTCTTTCCAGGGAGGACAAGAGGGAGATGAAGATGAGGAGAGCAAATAAGAGGGGGAAAATCCAAAGAGGAGTCTCGTGATACCTCTGTTGTCTCCAGCTAAGTGGAGTTTTAAGGGACCAGTCGTCGTGGTCCTAAATACTCTAGTGCAGTTATGGCGCCTGCAGCTTGGCGGCGTCAATGTGGGTAGGTCGGGCAGAGGAGGTTGGTTCACTTAGGCTACCCTCCGTACTTCTTCTCCGTAAGGTTTGTTAACATCATGAAAACCCGGAGCTTAGGACAACTCTATTCCTCAATACCCCCAGTTCCTGCTCCGCATTTTCCGCGGCGGGGGACTCCTCTGCGCCATATGGCGCAAACTCTAAGGTCTTGAACAGTTGGGAAAAGAAAACCAAAAAAAGGGTAGAAAACTATTGCAGCATATCCGTACTCACCGGAAAAGCTTGCCACGATCTCCACTTCACGTACCATGCTCACCAAGAATAGACTATGGGGAAGGGAATATGTCTCGCTGTAAGGTGAGACACAAGTCGGAATTTGGAACAACTATAAAATAGTATAAATTGCTTTTCTGTAGACAGAACCTGGCATGTACAAGCACTACCATCAAATTGATCAAACTGATTCGGATGGGTGCATTTGCATCCTACATTATTGTAGCATGCAGCATCAGAAGCAAAGCCGGCATGGGGCCGTCCATCTTCGACCCTCAAAGTCCCGGCCACGTACTACGTACATAGGTCTAGAGCTGGGTTCTGGCAATATAACCTCGTCCGATGAGTCGAGCAAACCAGACGGCGGATATGGCGCGGGGTCGCATGGGAATAAATGGGGAAACGCACGATTCATGTACGGTGTTTGATGATTTGCTGCCGGCTGCAGCGTTCTAGAGCACGAGAAGCACCAAGAAGCAACAGGGATAAATAATATGGAACATGCCAATGCGGTTGTAAGATTATCACGTTTTTCTGCGCCCAACAATATTTCTGCTTTGGGACGAGGATGCTTCGACGACGATCTTGCGATGCAGAGGGAGTGAGGGAGTGAGGGGGTAAAAGAATAATAAGAGTAAAAAGAAAAGAAGAAAACACCAAAAAAGTTCGCTCGCGGGATCGAATCACTGGTGATCCCTTGTAGCTATGAAAATTGCAATTTTCTAACCTTCTGAGTGCTCCAATGACCGCTTGGCCAGTGGTCGCAGTGTGAATGCTTGAGCTGCTCGGTTGGCAGTTCTTACCGCAGCATCGTATATGAAGTTATTACAGGGAATTTGTATGGAGAGCAGAAGAGGAAGGAGGGAGTGGGAGTTGATGTCGAGTGATGACGATGGGGTGCACCTTCCTGACAGTGGCGAGTCGGCGTCGGAATATACTCGTGAAGTTGTATAGTTGTACACTACAAAGTAGACTCTGGATAGTTTGCTTGACGCGCACTTGTGGGGAACTCGAAATGGCGGTGACGACAATGGAGCCTGGCTTGCCGCTTTAAAACGTCAGATCCACTGCAAGCGAGCCTGACGAACCCACCAACGACGAGCCCGCGCCAGCACGGAGTTAGTCCGGGAAAAGGACGGACAGGAGCTTTGCATGAGGAAACGACACGGGAATGCCAGGATATCTGCACTGCAGCGAGGGGATGTTTTGTGACAGTCTTGGTGCGAGCTGGACGAGGTAGGGCAAACACACGCACACGCACACAGACTTCGTACACAGTCCCAGATATTTTAAGAGATCAAATCAAAGACGGGAACAGAGTTCGCTCATTGATTCTCGAGTCCGGGAAGTGGATGCGGTCCGCCGTACGATTTGTCGTCCAACTAGATCAAATGATTTAGAATGAGTACGACAATCTTCCGCTAGCTAGGGCCTCGTCCTCCATCCTTCATCCTTGTGCTCTTGACTACTGATCGATCGATCCATGATGTCAGCTTGCTACGATTTTTGTCCGGTTCCTTTAATAGACAGACAGGGTGGAACATAGTATCCTGGACCGCATCAGTAATCGTGTACTTCGTAGACCTAAAATGTTGCACAGTCCCTCGCATCTCGGGATACCATGGGGTGGAGGGGATCCTGGAAGGCAGCATGGCAAAACCCATGCCTGGACTAGCTGGCAAGGTTGTCGATCAAGGTCACTTGTAAGACGTACAGTAGTAATAGTGAGCGGTGCAAGAATCCCTTGGCAGTGGTGGGGGAAGGAGTGAGTTAATACAGGAAGAGCCTGTGCTGGCTGGGATTAGAATTGTTCCTCCAGCCAGCGGCTCTGAGAAGTGGTCCACCCACTCGAGTCACTTGCCTACATACACTAGAAGAAAAAAATGAATACGCTAGCAATGAGGGACAATTGGAGTGGGGGCTACAGTAGCTTGCCTCGCCTGGTCCGCTCAGCAACAGCACTGCGACAGTGGAGCCAGTACAGCACTAATTTCACTACAGCCTAGCACAGCACAGACGACTCGGTACCTACGGAGGAGTAGCGTGGAGAGTCCAGGCCCGTACTACGTAGCCAATGTCGTATATAATTTTTCCCCCTTCCCTTTTGGAGAACCCCTCCCCTCCTCTCTCTCTTCTCTTTCTCCCAATCACCCCAAACCACCTCAACAGACAACGAAGTCCAACTGCAACAACAAAAACACACAAGACTAATCGGATTCAATACTTCAACTTCGTCGAGAAAAATGTTCCGCACCGTCGCTGAGCTGTAAACGCCCACTGCGGGACGTTGCCCGGTCTGCACCAGAAAGCGGCCGTCGGCTTCGTCTCGTAGTCCAGCAGCGCCATCGACACAAACGACAATTCGAATCTCCTCGACGAAGTTTTTAAACAGGCTTTCGCTGTCCTGAGCCTCTCTTTGGTCCACTAGAGGAACGGAGAGAAGAGCCTGCTACCAGTTCCAACAAGTCTACAAGTTGTCCAGTTCTTCGCTGGCTTTCGCCCTTATTTTTTCCTTCTCTTTTTTCTTCGTTTCCTCGAGTCTTCTCCCTCCACTCTCCTCGCCCCGGCCAATTCGCAGCGAATACTCCCTTTTTCCTCACCTCTCCATCTTTACCTCTAGATACTATATTCTCGACTCTCCAGTCGCCCCTTTCCGCCCCTCGCCCGCTGCATTGGCCGCCTTGCACTGGCCCTCGAAGCCCTAGACACATTACGAGCCCTTAATTGTTTGGGCGTCGTCAGACTCTGCTCGAAAGAGAGAGCTCATCGAGAAGACGAATACCGTCTCTCTTGGCACATTAAGCTTCCAACTCTATTCTGGGAAGCAAAAGCTGAAGAACATCAGTTATATTGGGATATCTGGCAATATTCACACCGCCGTTTTTCCCCCTCACCCAAGTCTAAACTTTAAATTTTTCCTGCCGCTTGTGCTCAGGCGGCGGCACTGTATTATCTAATCGGCCTGGTTTCATCACCCCCTGCATAACACCTGCAATTGTACCAGCACAATGCCGTCAAACTACCGCCAGAAGACCACTTCAATTACCCTGAAGGTCATTAACCGCCGGGCACCCCCGGCTCGCCCCCCCACGCCGGACCTGTCCGGTGATGAAGGCTACTCTGCCCTCGAAGATCTCAGCGACTCAGATGACGAGGACGAGGAAAATGTAAACGCGGCCGAGGAGGAGCACCTGCTTGACACAGCCAACCCCCGTCACGCTATCTGCTCCCCTCGGCCGGTGTCCTCCGACGAAGAAGATGAGGCAGAAGAGGAGAATGACGACGACGACGACGATGAGGATGTGGAAGTCGATGAAGATGACGGTTATGATCAAGACGATGAGGATGATGAGAACGCTATCGAGGACGATGACGATAACGACCTACTTCTCGGCGGCGAAGACAACGTCGAGGACGGTGATGTGGACGAGAGTGCAAGCTGGAATGGCATCACGACCGACGAGACAGATACCGAGGGTGACTTGAACCCTCCCTTCGACGCCATCCACCGTCACATTGCCCAAGCGGAGCGCCACGTCCGCTTCGCCAACGTCCCCGACTCGGACTCGGACTCTACCGACACGGATGAGGACCACGCTGACATGTTCCCCGACATTTTTGTTGACCAAAGTGCGCTTGACCCTGCCATCCGCCGTGAGATTGACCGCGACCCTGACGAGTCGTCCGGGTCTGGCGGATCATTCTGGGATTTCCACGGCACGTACGATTACAGCACTGCCGACTCGGATGGTGAAATGTATTTGACCCGCGCTGCCGATGAAGATATCACGCCAATGGCTACTCCCATTGCGGCGCTCCCCATTGCTCCTGAAGTTGCGCTAGCTTCTGACGTATTAACGCCTACTCGAGCCGTTGACTTGCCAGTGGATCTCGATGGCTACGAGAGTGAGTTCCAGGATTATTTCTTTTTTT
>PGIR01000241.1:0-51671 GCA_002812735.1 Scedosporium dehoogii
ACCAGATATCAAAAAAAAAAAAAAAAGTGTAGAAACAAGGTCGCCAAGATGGGGGGCCATCCTTCTCTTGACCAACACCAACACCACCCCAACTCATCAAGATGGCAAAGCAACTCACACCCTCCTCTCCCACATCTCAGACAAAACCTCCAGGGTGAGAAGACCCTGCTGCCCAGAGGAAAGTAAAGAAAAAATGTCGATGTTCCAGCCCTACCCGTCCCTCCCAGAATCCTCCCGTCAATGCACTGAATCCGCCTGTCAGATTTCATGGATCGCGGACGACCGTTGTTCGCCTTTATCCCTGTCGCGTTTAACCCTGGAGACTAGGGTTGTCATTGGTTGCGCGGCTGTGCAGGTCCGGTTCCCTCATCCACTGCCCCCCTCCCTCCTCCCTCCTCCCTCCCTGGTTCATTCATTCCATCGCGGGGGCGGAGGGGAGACTGAGCCTTCCTCTACTAATGGGGATATCCTCCTCTTCTTTTCTTTTCTTTTTTTATTATTATGCCGTGTTAATGGGATTGATACAATGTATAGGCTAGATAGCATTGATCGTCTATTAGAGGCACTGCAAACTCTGGAGGTAGCCGAGAGGCTGAAGGTCCATTGCGTGCTGCTAGCCACTGCAACCTTCCGCCAGAGACCGCATGAACTTGAGCAATTGAATCTTGATATAGCCATTGTAGAATTTTAGAAAATTTGCCACTGTCAGACTCCTTGCTATGTTAGTGACTCCTAGAGGGTTTCGGAGGCCGCGATAGGAAAGACGAGAAAAAAAAGTAAAAACGGTTGAAAGAATCATAGTAGGAACTGAGAACTGACAAAAAATTACAAGAGGGAACCGATTAGAGAAAGGTCTGCTTCCTTCTCTGACCGCAAAGCGTTGATTGATGCTCCTTGGTTCGAGATCTCGAGTCTCCTCCTCCAAGTGCCTGCTTGAATCCCCATATCCCCATCGAAAATCCACTTACACCGGCCCCCTAAGCCGGCCACGCCTCATCGTCATAAACGGCCTCGACCAGTAGAAGTTGGTGGCCTACATCTCGCCACTACGGCTCTAACACATAACGGCCCGACCCATCGCCAGACCTCACTTGGTCACGTCGTGGCCCGTGTACACTTCCACTTCGAACCTTACTAGTTCCAACGCATGAAGAGGGTCTTGAGGGAGACGTCATAGCCAATACACTCTCCATTCATACATACCACGAATCTATGGGAAGACACATCATCAAGGGGAAAAGAACGAGGGCAAAAGCACATATTCTCTCGAAAAACGAAGTTTACACCATCGAATTCGCAAATGTGTATCGAACGGATATATAACCGCGCCTCTTTCATTGCTATTCATTCCCTTGATTCCTATCTTTGTCTTGTTCTTATCTGTGTGTACTCATTAAGGGAGGAAAAAAAAGAAAGAAGAAAGGAGAACCACTAGACACATAAAACTCCAGACTACCTTGCCAATGATGAGATGCGTTGCAGGAGATGAGGCCAACTCCGAATACGAAACGAAGATAAGGAGGAAGAAACAAAAGTAGATGTAGAGAAAAAGAGCGAAAAAGGAGCATATGACGACGAAAATGGGGATGGCTGGTCTTGGTTGGCCTCGGCCACCCCTATCACCACCACCACCACCACCACCAACACATCTTCTCTTCTCTCTCGCATCTCCGCCTCAACAAAAGATCCCTTGGGGTGTCCTGCCTTGCGGGGCCTTCCTAGAAGAGTAAAAAAAAAAGGGGACACGAGGGCACCAGTAACTAGCCACCCTTCGCCCCACGGGGGCCCTAGGCCATGAAAAAAGGTCTAAGAAAACGGGAAAAGATGAATTGGGTACAAAAGGTATCGCGTATTCGACCGAAGTTTCTCTTTCTCATTCCAACTCCACGACCCTCTCTCTCTCTACCCCTCCCACCAACCAACTAAACCTATGTAATGGGAACCAAGAACGGGCTGAGCATAAGCTCATCCGCACCCGGCCGCTTCTCGTGATCGATCTCGAACGTCATGGCCAAGAACTCCTTGGCCTCCTCACTGGCGTGTTCGGGGATCGTCGGGCTCGCCTTGGCCCCGCCAATCTTGAAGATGGCCTGAAGCTGCGTGCAGTCGGGGAACGGGTGCGTGCCCGTCATCATCTCGACCACGAGACATCCGAGCGACCAAATGTCTGCCTTGCGCGTATGAGAGGTCTGCTTGACAACCTCGGGCGCCATCCAGAACACTGATCCCTGTAGTGACGGGCGGTGCTTGTTATTGTTGGCCCCACTCAGGATGTTGGACGCCTCGAGCTTCTTCGAGATGCCGAAATCGGAAATTTTGATGGTGCCCTTGTTGTCAACGAGGATGTTGGCACCCTTGATGTCTCGGTGGATAATGTCCCGCCCGTGGAGGTACGACAGACCAGTAAGAATCTGTCTGACGAAGGACCGGACGAGGGGCTCAGGCAGCGCGCCATACGAGTTGAGCATCGTCTGCACCGACCCACCAGGCACGTACTCGAGGAAAATGTTCAGGTAGTCAGCCGATGAGCTGCATCCAAGGTACTGCACGATGTTGGGGTGCTTGAGATCTCTCAAGAGACTAATCTCCCGCTTGAGCGCCTCGATCATGTTCTTCTTGCGGTTGTCGTTCTGACTGTTGGCTCCGGGAGAAGGGCTCTCCACCTGCTTGACGGCGAGGAGCTCTCCGGTAATTGCATGGAGAGCGAGGTACACGCTGCCAAAGGATCCCTGGCCGATCAGGGCTCCCTTCATCCACTTGTTGTCGTCCCAGGATTCGCCCGCGAGGAAGCTCTGCAGCTCCTCGTCGACATCCTCACCATCTTCGTTGAGCGCTTGATTGAGATCCTGGAAAGATCCGGATCCCGTCGAGTCGCCGCTGCCTTCGTAGAATCCGCGCCTCATGACAGTGTTTCCGTCGGGATCGGTTACACTGAGGCTGGTGGCACCATCGGAGCTGCTGTCGGCAAAAGAGGTGAATGACTTGCGCGCCGAGTCGATGGGCGACTCCTCCTGTAGCGTATCGAGCATTGACGACGCCACCGAATCGCGAAACTGTAGGCGGCCCAAGCCATTCTGAGGTCGGTTCTTGGCCTGGTTAGTGGCGTTGAGCCACGAGTCGGCAATGGTCGGGATAGGAGGAGCGTCCTGGATGCTGGACGCGTAGCTCAAGCTGCTTGCCACGCTGAGACGATGGTTAACCCTACTGAGTCGCGTCGATCGCCGCAGCGACATACGCGCGGTGCGGTCAATGTCCTCCCGGGGATGATCGGGGAAGTAAGAAGTAAGATCAGAGGTAATGAGTTCACTGGGGGGCCGAAGACCACCAAACTGCCGCAACAATCCTTTCCTGCCTCTCGGCTGCCTCTCTTCGATATCGGAATATCCTGGTCCACCTCCCGAGTAACCGCCACGGGACATGGGATGACGTAGGCCTTCATCCCAGCCTTCGCCCAGGAGTTTCTGAAGTTTGACCTGGCTACGCTTGTCCGTCTTCTCGAGCGCTCGGGCGTGGCTCTGCGCCGCCTCCTCCATGGCGATCGCGGCTGCGCGCTGGAGCTCGGCATCGCCGGGTTCGCCGGCCGGTACTCGTCGTAATATTAGGCGGTTCCGCTCGGGTCGCTTTTGATCCTTAATTATGCGCCACAGTTCGGTATCGCCGAGGCGTCGGCACTGGTTCGGTTCGGGCTCGAGGCCGTCGAGGACCCAGAAGCAGTAGTTTCGTTCGTGGTCTTCGCGGAGGGCAAACTTTCGCAACGTTACGCGCATTACTTCTTCGCAGGTGCTGCAATCGGCAATCTTGACGACCTTCGTCACGCCGTTTGTAGAGATGACACGGATGACCTCCTGACCCTGTGGTAAGCCAGCCATCAGTGAACCATCCATACTGGAGTTATTCCTGGTATGGCTAGTTACCAGACGCGCCGGCTGTGACTCGGCGGGGGAGCCGGGGTGCCTTGAAGCACCATGGCCTAGACGCTGCCGTCGGATATCCGTGGCCGGCATAGGTGAGCTGGGCCTGGAATCAGATGCATCGTACTGCCTAGTATTGTATTGCTGGCGGGTGGAGGACGAGGTATTGGCCATTGTCCGAGCATGACGAGGGGAGCCGCCGGCCGAGGGGGTGTATTGGATATCGAGTCCGCCGAAGGAATCCTGTTTCCGTCACATCAGTACGAGTCCGGGGCAAACCAAGCCGCGGGAATTGGCGTGGTGGTGTGGGAAGAGAAAACGTCAGAGGGGAGGAAAGTGAAAATACCCTATTTCGTTTCTTCTGATTCGCGTAGGCGCGGGTCCGTAGCTTCTTGATGCCAAGGAACAAGCGGACTCGATCGCCAACTTTCTCGATACCCATCTCTTTGAGGACCTCCTTGTCCATCTCAAGCAGGTTCTCGCCATTGATGTGATTCTTCCTGAACAGCTTTTCGTACTCGCCACACTTGACGGTCCTGAGATACTCGCATACCCTGTCGACGTCCCAGTTCTTCACAGAATCGGGGCTATCGCTGTCGGAGAAGTCGGACTGGGTCGGGCTCGCAAGAGATGTGTTCGGTGTGGGTAGGGTCGGTGCTCTCCTTGGGGGAGCCATGTTGGAGGATGGAACGTTGGGGACGATTACTGCGCCAGAGCCGAGAGAGGTGGCAAAGGGCGTTTTGGGGGCCAGCATCGCCATAGTTAGGCTGAATTATATTTGATGCCTTCCAGTCTAGATCAATACCGGTAATGATGCTGGACTAGGTTTTGTTCGTGAGTGTTTCGTTTGTAAAGCGAATCAGGCGGGAAAGTTTTTCGTCGGATTCGTAAAGATCATTCGTGAATCGTGAAGGGGGAACGCGTTTAAAAGTATGGCATCAAAGAAAGGAGGATGAAAATTAAGAGAGACGAAGAAAAAAATCTCGAAAACGACGCGACAAGAACTAGGTTTCAGCCTGCTCAGCAAGCAGCTTCACAGGCTCTCTTTTTGGGGGGAGCAGTTTCTGTTCCTCGCTATGGCCTTTTGGAGGGCGCGGTCGTGGTCAGATATGTGGAAGGGGTGGGATGATGGGAAGGGAGGAATGGTGTGGAAGGCTGAATATTATTAGGGATTTCGGAGAGAAACAGAGGGGAAGTCGGGCCAGGGGGGTTAAGAATGAAGAGGCGCTTGGCGGAACAGCGGGAGGGGGCAGAGCCAAACGGTGAAGATGCGGACTGCGAATGGATTATGGGATTATGGGATTGGGGGATTGGGGCAGCATGGGCATTGGGGATTTGAGGAATGGGCGGGGGCGAGCCATGAACCCGCGAAGATGAAGATGCTTGGGGAGTCGAGAGATGAGGGAAGGAGCGAAAGGGGAGGGGGTGGGCTTGTGACTTGCACCAAACAGAGCAAGAGCTTCCCTACGAAGTACAAGATGGGTTGTCAATCTGGAAGAATTGGGCCGCTTTTTGGTCGGGGTGTTGCTGGGTTCCACATTCTAACGTTCCACGTCGTTTCGATCTTGGCCGGGCCAAAACGGTGATTGGCTTAAACTGGAGTGGCTCCGTTTTAGAGTGAATGCGGAGGGAAGGGGCAGGCGCCACTGGGCTCTGGCCGATAATCGTGCACAGCAGAGACAAGATCATGACCGCATTTACAGCAGCCTGGCCTTCGACAGGCGGTACAGAGCATGAACTTGGAATTCCCTCGGAGCTACGAGACAGAGAGCTGGATATCCCATGTGCGAAGCTATTTACTGACAGGACAAGAGGGTATTTTCCTGAAGCCCGCTTGATAGATCTGGCTGACAAGAGGGTCGCATGGGATGACCAGATGCAAGCTATTATTGGAGCCAAGTCCATACACAGCTAATTACGTGGACTGGGGCGCTTCTCGATACGAACATCTCGGCCGACCATTCACTGTTCAAAGATACGAAGGATTGGTGGATGGATCAGAAGCTAAAAAGGCACGCACGATCAATGATTGATCAAAGCTACGGATGGATCCTGTTGGCAGCTCACTCGATCCATCTCGGCAATGACAACAATTGGAAGGCCATATCGAGAACGACATGAGTGAACCTCTTCACCGACACTCTCTACTCCACCGATCCCCCTTACTTTGGTATCACCAACATCTTTCAAAAGCATTTACGTAGTAATGCACTCACTTTGCTCCTCGAAAGAAAATAGGGGAGAATGATCAATCTCTGATCTACGGATTTCCTGCTCAGTGCCGATCCCTTGCTGGGGGTTGAGGAATGGATGGTATCAGCCAAAAAACTGCATTGCTTCGTACTTCCTAATAGCTCCTAGCTCGATGAGAACGTGTCGGAATGGAGGCCAGGATAGCCGTAAACCCTTGACCAGATGGAGACGATGAAGTAATAAATCCTCCGTCCTTCCCAGCATTTCCGGAGATTTCAAGCATTGAGCGGGCGTTAGCATTAATGGATCTATCATGGACATGGACCCCAGCATGAGGTGTCTCCACAACCAGCGTGCTCCTTCAATCTCTTGACTTTTTTTTTTTCCTTTTTTCCTTCACTATTATTTACCTTGAAACATGTTTTAGGGTAGTAATTCTGGGGCCACCGATTCCCCTTTCATCATCAGTGGAAGCCCGCCGCTTTGTTTTCCCTGGGTCGCGGGATAATTACAGGAGGGTGCCTTGCGGGGACGCCCTTTCTGCCCCGTTACTTCGTCCGCCATTAAAAACCAGTGCCACTTCCGCTTGGTGAAGTCAAACCAGGCCCAGCGGACCGGGTTGCATGCACTGTTGAGCTACACTAGTTTAGCTGGTTGGATTAGCCTGGCTCGGCGCACTTGCAGAATTGGCGGGATACCCTGGATGTAACGTCTATGGTGACAGTGGGGTTCCAAGGGAAAAGAGAAAAATCCCAGAAACTGCGATGTTGTGGCGTTTCATATCAGATCGACTTACGATCAAACGGTCGACGCATCGTCAGCCGAAATGACGAGCAATGCTTGAGGATTATTCGGTAGGCAGGCAGACAGGGAGGCGACATACCTCCGAGTGTCCCGGTATCTTCGGACGGTAGATAATCAATATTCTCCGTTACCAATACGGATGAGTTTTGACGGTTTCTTCTCTTCCCTCGGCACCGCGCATTATTGCCGTACCTTAATATGAACACACACTCCAAGCACATCAGACTCAACACCTCGTATGGACGAGCACTGACGGAGTACCAAGTAGTGAAATCGCCTCTTCAACTCTTTCGACAACCCAAAAGCAACCAAGTAGTACCTCTTCATTCAACACAAAACATCCAGCCAAACGCACGGGCCCAAATCCCAAGTCTCTTCGCCCCCATGTTCCTCCTTGTACTAAACTAGGCGTAGTCTGGGCGGCGAAGAACAAAAAAGCGACAATCCAAGGCGTGAATGGAGATCCCAGGGTGCAAGGACCGGCAAAATGGACCCGGTCCGTCCATGTGATTGGCCACCGCGACGCCTAACATGAAACTAGTCGTGTTTCGAACCTTTTCCCAACCCAGAAATCAGAACCGTCATCCTCGACAATGATATTCAGGTGGGAGAACAAAGGGCAGAAGCAGCCACCGACGGCACTGGAAAATGGCTCGTGGGATGACGCCTCGTTGGGTCGATGGCGACCCCTTTACCTTTTGATATCGTGTGGTTGTGGTTATGGATTGAAGCAAAAGATGAGGGAGTTGAGATGACAGTTCTAATTCTGTCGTCGTATTCCAAACCTTCACGGCCAGGTCCGCCGCTTACCCTCCCCCTCTGACCGATCTCTGGTATAGTAGTCAGCAACCGAATAACCCTGCGTTCAAACAGCTGTGCTCTGATAGAGAGGGGTGGTCGGGTGACGTGGAAGGCGCAGAGGTTTGTTCCACCCAACTTTAACAATGACTCTCCCTACTGATGGGGATATGAATGAGTCCCACGATGCCACTGGCTACAGGAACTGTGGCAGCCGCACGGCTCATCGTCTGGTCAGTCTCCGTTTCTTTTGTTTCCTCTTTCCATTGATATCCAACCCTCTGGCGACATATCTTGTCTTGTCGGTGTAGTGTCGTAGTAGGTAGTATGCCGTGCAGAACGCCCGGTCCCCAGCATCTCTTTGTAGAAAAAGCCCTACGGCGCAGTCACACTGGCATGCGATTGCAGAAACGGCATCCAGCGCAGCCGAATGCGATGGGCAGGTTCGTCTACCGGCATCTCGGACGGAGGGTTTCTGTCCCATCCCTCCCCCCCTCCCATCCCATCCTATTCATGCGTGAACGAAGAGTTCGTGGCGGAAACAAACAAATGCATGGAGGAAAAGGGTGTGGAAGACCATAGCCATATTCCCGTTTCGGGATCATAATGGGCGAGATCAATAGCAACAGCTTCACCCTCTTTCTCCACCCACTCTCTGCTTCTGTTCTAATTTTAAAAACAACACGGAGAAGGATCACCTGCATCCTCTACCAAAATATCTCGTTGTCGTACTAGAAAAGCTGCCCACGGCACTCTGCCTCCGTGTTTGGAATTACTGGTGTGGAGTATATTGCGGGTGTCCCATCGTGCCATTCGCTTGACCGACGACGTGCGATATGGAGCAAAACCAACTGATATCAAGGTTTCTCGTCGTCCTTTTTGGGTTCGTTTTGTTTACAATTTTCCCCAGCTCCCCGCAAAACCGTTTCTTAGACATGCCAGTATCAATATCATAAAAAGACGCTTGGTTTGTGCTGGAGACGACAACCCCGCCGTTCTTAGTCCCAAGCCCCATCATCTCGCTAGGGAATAGGATATAAATGACAATCTAGACGACCAGACTAACTGCCTCCTTGCGTCACGAAGTTACCGGTGCGACCAAACTTAGTCTGTCTCCATCCGTCCCCCTCTCTCACCCACACACACCAGAGGGTCGGAGCGGGTTCTCAGGGAAAAGACCGGCAAATTGCAAACGAGGTGCATGTGGGCATGTCTTATGTATTTCATCAATGTAGGTCCTGGTATTGAAGAGGGGACAGGAAGATGGGATGATACATGTTGACCGTTTATTGCGTCCTCTGGGCGAATCTCCTCCCTCCTCCCCAGCATTCATCTCTCCTCCTCTCTGCTCGGTCACCCGAAGTACTCCGAAGCTCCCGTGCGCCATGACGAAAGTGTTCACGCATCTATATTAACGGGCTGTGTTCTGCCTATCGTATATCTTGGCATCTTCTGGATAACGAATGTAAAGAAGATATCTACTTACGTTAAACTGTTCTTAAGCGATAGGATGCCCTACGTTTGGTTGTCTAAGCCCTCGAACACTATGTGTACCTATCCATGCATGGCGTCGATGATTCCCGAGATGAAGAACGCCCTGCGAGCAATTTGTTCATCCGGTAGATGAGCCACCTCGTGTCATTGCTGGACACAACACGGCTGCCAAGCCCGACACACCTTTTCTTTTACGGTGAGACGCCGGATCGTATTGCTCTCGTTGGTAAGGAGGTAAGGTGGTTCAAGTTGGCCAATTCCGTAAATCGTACGGCTTCCGTGGTACATCAACGTGAGGCTTTTCGACCTCTTGTCTCACATGGACGCCTCCCGCATCCTTTCCCCGGACTCAAAAGGAACAAACACGCAAATCCTTTTCTTTTTCACGCAAACGTGTTTCTCCTTTGCGCCACGCAGGGAACAGGCATCTACTTCGCAGTAATACCCGGAAACCCTAGTACGCTGGCAAGCCACGAAAGCCTTATGTCGGTATTCTGGAACATAAGCCCGCCGAAGCTGGCGTTGGACTATTATCAATCCAGGCATGGGCGCCAACATGAAACACAGCCCTATCACACGATTCGACGCCCTGAGAAACACCTCTTCGGAATCGCTGGTTTGTTTTTAAATAGAAATCCAGTCACATCCCGCAAGCGCTGTTTCTTGGTAAAAATAAAATAACAGTTTCATGCTGAACGCCCACGCGATGAGAAACTTGCTCTCTCTCATAGCATAAAGCTTCGCGTCATAACCAGGAAGCGGTGCTGCACCCATGCATGACCGAACGGACGTAACGCGCGTAAACCGTGGGTGCAAGGATTTGGAAGCTGGAGATTCCGACAATTTACGACCATTCGAGAGGATGTTTCATGATGGACCGAGGTTGAGGCACGGATTCTTCTTCATCCATTCTCCTGTACGCGTTGGCTTAGACAAAGGATAACTTTCCTTGGGCACGCGTCGATGGATCCCTCCCTAACCCAACTTGCTCGAAACAGCGCAATCTCACCATGCAGTACAAGGAAGGAAAGGCGACCGGGTTATGATGCATCCAAAACGGCCTGAGGACCGGGATGCGACCCTGTAGAGCTGGTAGCCGGAGACGGAGACGGACCCCAAATCCTATGGCCTCCGCTCCCGTAAGCACATGAATATTGAGGTCGGTGCCGAGACCAGACGGAGTCTAGCAGCCGCGGTAGTTCGTAAATGCACCTTGATCTCTGGGACCCGTCGCTCGTGATACTTGATGCTGCGAGGAATATTTCTTCATGAATGAATACGAGGTGTCGCAGAGAGGTGGTGCATACCCGGGAGTGTGAGACTGTCGCACTTGTACGTGCCCATCATTGTCATTTCCTGTTGATATCAATCAAGCAGCAGGTCCCGAAAGAGTTGGTGCCAGAAGAAGAACAGAACGATAACTTGCAGTGTCATTGACCTCAGCTCCTTCTCCTACGCCAGTCTTCAATAGGAATCACCATGTCTGTGTTCGGGTCGAAACCGGCCTCTTCCGTCTCTTTGAACCTCATGAACAATTGGCTGGTCGTTCAAGGTCTTGGAGTGTGAGCCTCAAGCTTTAGGTTCTCCAGATGAGGCGAGCTGTCTTCCCAAGGTTGGGCTAGTGCCTTTGCCGGCGTATTTGCCTATCAAGCCTCCACAATGGGCGCACCTCAAGTTTGTTAGTAATATACCCGCACTTAACAACCAACAAGGCTCGGAACTCACCTCGCGCAATTTTCAATTGTCGTCATGGCATCGATGAAGAGTGCCCAAACCCCCTCTTAGATATCGAGACTGTCCTCCAACGTGAAAGAAGACGAAGCCAGCTCTCCCCGAACATACAATATCGAGATCGGAGAGTCACAACAGCGTCAAGAACAATCCATTGCCCATTGGTCGAGAAATACCTCGCTTCTCTCACAGTCAGTCATATCTCACCTTACTCCCCTCATGCGACACCTTCATCAACATGTATCCAGCCGGGCTAACCCGTCCGTTCACAGCATCTCGTCGGGTAGCCTCATGAAGCTGAACTGACGTACTTCATTTTTTATTTCCGATTATCGCTATCGGATTTTAGCTCTCTTCGACCTTATTTCCATTTTCTCACTACCGTATTTTCCTGTGCTGAGAACCTCACTCCGAAATCCTTGGCCATGTTGGAAGAACAAGTCAACGTCGCCGACGCCATGAATGCGGCTGAGAACGGCATAGCGAGGACGCCCATAGTAGCATTTCTTGGTCCGATTTCATCTTACACTCACCAGGTTCGTTTCTGCTATCTATGACCGAGAACCCGCGTCGGATCCTGCTGCCGTAATACGCATATGCAAGAATCTGACACGGCTTGTATAGGCTGCTCTACAGTCCTTCCCTGGGGACAAGTACGATCTAAGGCCATCAACGAACATTGACGGTAAATTCGTTCTCGAATATCTGCTCCATCACCCGCATCGAGCTAACCCCCCAGATCAGAAGTCTTCGAGGTAGTCCAAAAGGGCGACGCTGACTTCGGCGTCGTCCCCTTCGAAAACTCAACCAACGGCCCCGTCATCTTCACCCTCGACAACCTCGCCAATCGCTACCGAACCTGCCCGGACATCTTCGTCTGCGGCGAGGCCTACGTCGACGTGCACCACTTTCTCCTCGGCCAGCGGAACCACTCGCCCGCGCTCGATGATGGCGGGGACGGGTCGGGGACCTGTACGCCCACGCTGGCGGACCCTCACCCGCTCAAGCCCCGGGCGAAACCCCTGGGCAGCCTGAAGCACATTACGAGGCTCTACTCGCATCCGCAGGCGTGGGGCCAGTGCTCTATCTTCTTGTCGACGTATCTCAAGGGTATTGAGACCATTGATGTGAGCTCGACGAGTCGGGCGGCGGAGATGGTTAAAGAGGATAAGACGGGTACGTCGGCGGCTATCTCGAGCGAGATTGCAGCGAAGGTCTACGGGGTCGACGTCCTGGCAAAGTCGATCGAGGATCGCGAGGACAACACTACGCGCTTTTTCATTATCAAGAAGACTACGAGGCCGGAGCTCAAAGTGCCGAGGCCGAGGCCGATACCTGATGGAGAACAAGAAAAAGAAAAGGAAGAAGCAGGGGAAACGAGGAAATCGCCCTGCTCAAGCACGACAAAGTCTCTCGTGTCGTTCACGGTGCCTCACCACGAGCCCGGAGCGTTGGCAGACGTGTTGGATTGCTTTAGGAAAGCAAAGCTCAACTTGACGACGATTAACAGTCGGCCTAGTCTCATCACGGCGTTCCAGTATCTCTTCTTTGTCGAGATTGAGGGTCACTATGATCTTGACCCGGGAGTGAGGGAGGCCCTAGTAGAAGTTGAGAGGGTAGCGCAGAGCTCGAGGTGGCTTGGGAGTTGGTATAGTCAAACTAGCCATAGTAAGGGTTCAAGAGAGCTCAGCTAGGAAAAAAATTTGGAAGAGACAAGCGAATCTACCCAATCGCCGAGAGTTCCAACGCGATGCACCTGTCTCCTTTCAGCTATTTCGCATCAAACGGTAGGTCAATGTTTACAAATAAGCGAGGATTTCAAGAGCTCCAACGCCCGGCCAAAAAACCCCCATGCCCTCGAGCTCCGAAAGAGCTGTTATCGTCGCCACCATGAACTGACCAGGTTTTTCCCACCTCACATGCCAAAAACCCTGCCTACAGACGATGTGCATGCACATCCCAACACCGAAACTTCATAAGCCTCCAATCGACAGCCTACTTCGGGGTTTGACACCTCCACACCCACCATTCAGCTTTTGGATTAGTATGCCTCACTCCCGATGCAGCTCCCGACGAACTAGGATATTGGCTTTCCTGCTGATTATCCCATGACATCCCACCACTTCGAAGCTGTGATAAGGCGAGCATGACTGACACTTCTAGCCTTGTCCGACGCACAAGAGTATCAGCGGGGAGGTAGATATTCGACAACCCACGTCTGTTATCCCAGAATTGGCAGGTCGTTCCTGTGATTTTTTTTCTTTTTCATTTTTGTATTCTTTTGTATTCGTTTCTCTTGCTTTCCGCCGAGTTGCTCCCTTGTATCTTTCCACGATGGAAGTGTAGATTATATATTAAATCTCGGTCATCCCCAACCCGTCCCGCAGAAGAACAAGTGTACATCAATGCTCTTCTCAAAACCATTGAGCGACCAACATTAAATGACGTAAAGCTCGCGGGGTGGACATCTCTTCTTCCCTCTTTTTATTCTCCCTTCCTTCAATCAATCATCTTCCTCTCCGAGTTCTTTCACCTGTTTGCCTATCCCGATCGGTTAATAGGTCGCGAGGCGAGATACTTCCGAGGTTATGATAAGATTTCCTGGTCCTGATCTCGAAGCGGCATGCACCTCAAAGTGTACGGAGTACTTTGTAGATCCCCTTCCACTGCGAAGTAGTTTAGATCTCTACCTTCCTTCCGGAGTGTTTTCGTATAAAGTATAAATGCGATAGCCTGGAACTGGAGATGTGCTTCGAACATGTACTTCGTCCAGCATGTACCCTACTAATCCTTCGTAAGCTCTAGCGTGGGTAGAGAAGTGGTCAGGCCCTGGGCTTATTGGTTCCTGGGCCCGTGGGGTGTGTTGGTCCTGCCCGGGTTGACCTGCAGGGCCTCCACCGATGACGTACCTGATAATTCTAAGTTTTTTTGGTGAGAAAGAGCGACTGCGACCTTTTTCCTCACGCCCTCACACTCACTGCAAAGGTCAAGCAGCCAAGCAGCCCGCGTCTCGCACATTAAGTGAATAGTAATACGCCGCAATTGGATCGGGGAACAGGGATTCTGAGTGTAAGAATGCTACATGTCCCTGAACATCCTGCAGACGGTGTGGGACAACTTGTGGGGAACTCCTCACCTCCAATTCCAATTGTCCTCAACTCCTCCTTCTTCCCCCTCGAGATGTATCGATTGTTGTATACTTGGCGTGTCCAAGATGGGAGGGTCCAGTCTGCCAGGTTCTACTTGTAGCCGGTATCTGCTACTAGTATTTAAACATCTCCATGTGCCTTGCTCGATTGGCTAGCTTGTTCCGCTTGAGTGAAGGTTCCTGAAATCTAAATATCAAGAGACCCCCCCCACACCCGCCCTGAGCGAGACTTCGATACTTTCCACCAAGCTCTATTCGAGAAGAGAATACTGAAGCACTCGTATTCAAGTTCTCATGATCACAATTGGATTTTGTTTAATAACTACTTGAGCCCTTCCAATTCAGGTCGTGCTCTTCTGTTCCCTCTCGATTCAATTCGTCAGGACTGTTTTTCTTATCTCTTCGGCTGATTATTCTTTGCATCTTTTACACCAACTTCCTCCATCATGACTTCAAAACCCATCTTCGCAGCTACCCACCCACGTGCCTGCTCAACGGCTTTCGAGAGGGTATGAGAATATCTGCCCATCCCGTCTTTTACTCTGTCTGTTTTTCTGTCTGGGGCCTGCAGAGCGCACTAACATTGATGTCTTGCCGTGACACAGGTCTTCATGACGTGCCGAGATACGCTCGAATGCGTGCATGAACCGTTCGGCGATGCATTCTACTTTGGCCCCGAGCGCATGAGCGAGCGTTTCGAGGATGACGAAGCGTACCGCGCGAAGTCTGGCTTTGCCAATACGACGTACGCCGACGTGCTTGGAAATGTCCTGAAGTTGGTGGATGAGGTTCGACTCTATGTTTTCTTCGTGTCGTTCCTATTTGGTTCCTGATTTGTCCGCAAATCTTTTGGATCTTCACTTTAAACCGTATGGGAGGATGCAAGTGCATTCGGGGATGGTACATACCTTCTGGGATATATTCCCGCTCCGGGTCTTGGTTTACCTCGATTTACGATTGGGAGTCCGTTCGGACGGCGCTTCATTGGCCGTTGGCCACCCCGCGTCCCGTCCTGATCCCATTTTCTCCGTCCCGTCTCCGGCTCCAAGCCGCCGATGCCCAACGACCGATAACTTACGCGCAACCCACAGGGAAAGAAACAGGTCTTCATCAAAGACATAGCCTACTACCTCCTCCCGCCGGACCGCAAACCCGCCAAGATCCCCCCATCCCTCGCGAACGCCGAAGAACCCAAGAACCCCACCGTCATCCCCCTCGACTCCCTCCGCCGCTTCCAATTCACCTTTCTCATCCGCCACCCGCGCCGCAGCATCCCCTCCTACTACCGCTGCACCGTGCCGCCCCTCGACTCCATAACGAACTTTGACCACTTCATGCCCAACGAGGCTGGGTACGATGAGCTCCGCCGCCTCTTCGACTACCTCATCGAGGAAGGCGTTGTGGACAGAGAAAATCTGGTCGTTCTCGATGCTGACGACATGCTTGACAATCCCGAGGCGGCCATCAAGGCGTATTGCGAGAGGGTTGGAATTGCTTTTTCGCCGAATATGTTGAATTGGAGCGAGGATGATACAGTGCATGCTGCTGAGGCCTTTGAGAAGTGGAATGGGTTTCATAATGATGCCATTAGTAGCTCGTCACTAAAACCCCGTACTCACGCCCAGGTACGTTCCGTTCCTTTACCTCTGATTATCCTGACCTCGGAGTCTTCGTTCGAGCACTAACTTCGAGGAGAAGAAAAACTCCACTTCCGAGTCCGAAGACGAGGAATGGAGAAAGAAGTATGGCGAGGAGGCGCAAAAGGTCATTCGCAAGACTGTTGAGGCCAACATTGCCGACTACGAATACCTCAAGCAGTTCGCCCTTAAGGTTCCCGCGAGGACTACGTAAAAAGCGTTGTGTTTCATGTTGCAAACGAAGAGAGGTCGAGGAGAATTTTTGAGTCTATGTTTCTTGTAAACGGGTGGCATTGTTGCATCTTCATAGGAACGGGTATGGCTCAAATAAAACAGCCACCGTGCAGGGGATCGCTCTAGCAAGAATCAAGGATGTTTTGTGCTCTTATACATTTTGTTTCTAGTCGTACATGTACAGATTCTCCTCCTCTCGTCCCCGATTATATGTGGTACAGAGTAACCATAAGAGTCCTGTCCCCGTAGGAACGAATCTGCTCTTAACGGTAGCCATAGCGGCGCAAAAAGGGCATGAGACGATCTCGGATTCTCATTGCGCAGGGTCATTCCCCTCACGCCCAATTCCCCTCCTGCCTAACCACGATCCGCCTTTTCATTTGCATGCTCCCGGCTCATGCAGATTGTCCTTCGGCCGTAGCACCTTCAGCAGAGGCCTCGTTCGGAGTCTCCGCCACAGATTCCAAAAGGTCGTGCTTCACATTCGGCGTCCAACTCTCCGCATGGGCTTTGAATCTATCGTTCGACCAGTAAACCGTAGCCTGGTGCAACTTGGCCTGCGCCTCCGCGCCCTCCGCCGCGTCCTGCGCTCCCTCCGGCTGGCCCTCTATCCACATCTTGTTCGACTTCCCGATACCAGCCAGCACGGCGGCGAGATCGGCTACCGCATTAGGCACCTGCTCGCGAATCTTCATTCCCCTCTCCTGACGCGTGAGCACCCTCTTCCCGCCGTCCTCGCGCTTCTCGAAGAACATCTCGTCGTCCCATTCGAGCTCGTGGCGTTTCCGGAACTCGCGTAGCTTGGCGAAGACGGATCGGCCTACTTCGCCCTTGCCCTCGGGGAATTGTACGAGGGCGAGGTGGCGCCAGAGGTCTTTTCGGATCTTGGCCTGTTTGGTCTTTTTTCCGGCGAAGGGGATCTGCTTCATCGCTTTGTAGACCTAAAAGGAGGGGGGGGTGAGAGGGGTGGTTAGTTGATTGAACTGTTTTGGGGGCTGTTTCTTCTAGTTCCCCTTGTACCAATAAATCTCACCATGGAGCCAGAAAGAATTTTAAGAGAGAACATACATCTAGTACTTTCGTGTGCGAGTACACAACCTGATGTGACCTGACCTCATGGAAGATCCAAATCTTCTCGCCCCAACCTTCCGGGTAGCCGGTGAGCTCTGGCTTGGGTTGTCGATAACGTGCCTTGTAGTGGCCTTGCCGTATGCTCATTCGGGAGACACCAACCGCCAGCTGGGAGGCCAGAGATGGCCTCGTTAATGGTACCGCGCTCATCGTGAGG
The DNA here is from genome assembly GCA_002812735.1 of Scedosporium dehoogii. Taxonomy (NCBI): domain Eukaryota; kingdom Fungi; phylum Ascomycota; class Sordariomycetes; order Microascales; family Microascaceae; genus Scedosporium; species Scedosporium dehoogii. The sequence continues at coordinate 17,239 of PGIR01000241.1, forward strand.
GGGGAGGAAAGGGCGTGCGTCGTTGCGGGTACAGCAGCCCGGCCAAGGTCGTGTTCAATTGCTGATTTACGATGGTCTGCTGCGTCTTTCGTAGGCGTGATCGGTGCAGCTCAAAAACTTCCCATCCCGACGTCAACCTCTCGAGCCAAGACGGAGCTTGCCGCGAAGGGAATTCGATGTTCTCACGTGATATATCCCATTGATATAAGTGGCTACAGCTGGTAGCAGTTGTGCGCAAAAGATGTGCTTTTTTCTGGCTTAGTCATCTCGGGCAGCGTCAGCCCAGTTGGCCAAGACCAGATAGGGCGTCATAGGCGGGGTTCTCCGCTGTCTCAGAGCTCCTTTACCCCACCAAAGCACATTGACATCACTGTCGCCTTAGTAGCTTCTGGTAGGTTCGCGCCCCATCGAGAATCGTCTCCCAAACCAGAGCCCACTCGTTTCTGCCGGACTCTTCTCGTACCAAGGTCAGCCCACCATCAGCTTCGGGAACATTGGAAGAGCTTCTCTCCTTGTCGGTTAGGTTTTGATCCTGCTGGTCCCCGTAGATAAATAAATTTCCCTGATTCCGCCTGCTGCCTGACATCTTCCTTCCTTTTTACACACCCCCTCACACATCACAAAAGGAAACACAAAGCAAACGAAACAAAAAGGGTCAATTGCCTTTCTGCTAGACAGCAAAGGATAATCCTCGATCTATCTGCATAATACCTCACTCTCTTTGATACCCTGCAGAACTCTAAACCGCACAACGAGGAGTTCTGCCATCCAGTTGAACCTTAACACTCCCGACCTAACACGACTACTCTCGACCACATTCACGAAAGCAGTCGAAACGCCACCAGTTTGAAACCATGGCGGCGCGCATGGAATTCACAAATCGAGGCCAAAAGGCCGTGGAAGATGCCATGGCCTTGGCCGAGCAATACGCTCACTCCCAACTACTCCCCGTCCATCTTGCCGTTGCTCTTCTCGAGCCCCTTCCAGACCAATCCAAGGATCAGCAGAATGCCGTTCCCGGTGCAATCACCACAATGTTCCGGCAAGTCATCGAGCGAGCTCACGGCGACTCGCAAGCCTTCGACAGGGCGCTAAAGAAGATGCTAGTTCGGCTGCCCAGCCAGGACCCTCCCCCGGAGAACGTCAGCCTCGCCCCTTCCTTCCACGCGGTTCTCAAGAAGGCCAATGAGCTTCAAAAGCTCCAGAAAGATACCTTTATCGGTGTCGACCACCTCATTGTCGCCCTCTCTGAGGACCCGAACATTCAGAGCTGCCTGAAGGAGGCTATGATCCCGAAGGCCAAGCTAGTACAAGACGCCGTTCGTGAGATCCGCGGAACAAGGCGGCTCGACTCCAAGACGGCAGATACCGAGGAGGAGCACGAGAACCTAGCCAAGTTCACCATCGACATGACCGCCATGGCCAGGGATAAGAAGATGGATCCCGTCATTGGCCGAGAGGAAGAGATCCGCCGAGTCATTCGTATTCTCAGTCGACGAACGAAGAACAACCCCGTCCTCATTGGTGAGCCCGGTGTCGGTAAGACTACCGTCGTCGAGGGCCTCGCCCAACGTATCGCCAATCGCGATGTTCCAGACAATCTGAAGCACTGCAAGCTTCTCTCCCTCGACGTCGGTGCCCTTGTCGCCGGCAGCAAATACCGAGGTGAATTTGAGGAGAGGATGAAGGGCGTGCTCAAGGAAATTGAGCAGTCCAAGGACACCATTGTCCTCTTCGTGGACGAGATCCATCTTCTCATGGGCGCCGGCTCGGCTGGTGAGGGTGGCATGGACGCTGCCAATCTGCTTAAGCCCATGCTTGCCCGTGGCCAGCTTCACTGTATCGGTGCTACTACCCTCGCCGAATACCGCAAGTACGTCGAGAAGGACGCCGCCTTTGAGCGTCGTTTCCAACAAGTTCTTGTCAAGGAGCCGACCGTCCAGGAAACCGTTTCCATTCTCCGAGGTCTCAAGGAGCGGTACGACCGCCACCACCGTGTCACCATTCTTGATGGCGCCTTGGTAGCTGCGGCCAACCTTGCGGCTAGATACCTCACTACTCGTCGCCTTCCCGACTCGGCCATCGATCTCGTCGATGAAGCCGCCGCAGCCGTCCAGGTTGCTCGCGAATCCCAGCCCGAGATCATCGACTCACTCGAGCGGAAGCTTAGGCAGTACCTCATTGAAATCAAGGCCCTTGAGAAGGAAAAGGATGAAGCCTCGCAAGTCCGTCTCGCCGAGGCTCGCAAGGATGCCAAGAACGTCGAGGAAGAGCTCGCTCCGCTCAAGGAGAAGTACCAGAGCGAGATCAAGCGTGGTGAGGAGATCCACGCCGCAAAGGTCAAGCTCGACGAGTTTATCAAGCGATTGGAGGACGCCGAGTACGACGGTGACCACGCCAAGGCTGCCGACTTGAAGTACGGTGCCATCCCTGAGCAAAAGATGCTCATCAAGAAATTGGAGGAGAAGAAGGCCGCCGCCGACGCTTCTCTGAGGATGACGGATGAGGCCGAGGGCCCCATGGTCACCGATGTTGTCACGGTTGATAACATCAACGAGATCGTCTCTCGATGGACGGGTATTCCAGTTACGAGGTTGAAGACCACCGAAATCGAGAAGCTCGTCAACATGGAGAAGGAGCTCAGCCAAGTTGTCGTCGGCCAGAAGGAAGCCGTCGAGTCCGTCGCCAACGCCATCAGGCTCCAGCGATCGGGTCTCAGCAACCCCAACCAGCCGCCCAGCTTCCTCTTCTGCGGTCCTTCGGGTACCGGTAAAACGCTTCTTACCAAGGCTCTTGCCGAGTTCCTCTTTGACGACCCCAGGGCCATGATCCGGTTCGATATGTCCGAGTACCAAGAGAGGCACTCTCTGAGCCGTCTCATCGGTGCTCCTCCCGGCTACGTCGGTCACGATGCTGGTGGTCAGCTTACCGAAGCCCTGCGCCGCAAGCCATTCTCCATCCTTCTCTTCGACGAGGTTGAAAAGGCCGCCAAGGAAATCCTCACGGTCATGCTCCAGCTCATGGACGACGGCCGCATCACGGACGGCCAAGGCCGCGTCGTCGACGCCAAGAACTGCATCGTAGTCATGACATCCAACCTCGGCGCCGAATATCTCACCAAGTCGGCGAGCCGCAGCCGCAAGATCGACCCCACGACGCGCGAACTGGTCATGAACGCGCTCCGCAACTACTTCCTGCCCGAGTTCCTCAACCGTATCAACTCGATCGTCATCTTCAATCGGCTCACGCGCGACGAAATCCGCAAGATTGTCGACTTGCGCATGCACGAGGTGCAACAGCGTCTCTACGACAACAACCGCAAGGTGCACATCGACGTCGACGAGGACGCCAAGGATTACCTCGCCAGCGCCGGCTACTCGCCCGTCTACGGTGCCAGGCCCTTGTCCCGTCTCATCGAGAAGGAGGTGCTCAATAAGTTGGCCATTCACATCCTTCGCGGCGCCATCAAGGACGGCGAGACGGCTAGGGTGCGCCTTGAGGATGGAAAGATTACGGTCCTTCCTAATCATAGGGATACCAGCTTGGAGCCTGACTACGACAATATGAGCGATGAGGCGGAGGATGCTGTTGATGAGATTATGGGTGATGACAGCGAGATGGCAGAGGATATTTACGATTAGAGGGCGAGGGAGAGCTTCTTTGGCTACGGGATGAGTTTTTCTCCTTTCTCTTTTCTCTTTTCTCTTCTTGTTATTTGTTTAAGTACTAGAATTCGAGGGGGAAGTCTTATGGAAAATGTATTCAGCGGTGATGATGATGATTGAAGGTTCATGTTTTGGCGTTTGAAAATGGGAAAGCAGGCTTGAATTCAAGTCGGTATCATAACTTAGATGGGGTAGTCTAGACAATAGACACACACTCTGTACACATCCTCTGCTCACTATGAATTTTGAATATCGAATATGTGATATAAACTGTAGACGCAACGAGATGAATGTATGGCGGCCTACACCTTGCCCACTTCAACTCGCACTTTTTTGCCTTGCCGACTTCGATCTCTGCGAACTCGACTTCTAAGACCAGAGACTAATACGCCCTCATCCTCGGTCTGAAAAAAAGTTTTTCATCTTTTGATCTGGGGACTTTCGGCATCCCGCGTTGCTTGGCATCGTGTCAAGCGGCAGATGTCTGTGTGTCAAGAATTGGGGTCATGAGGATGCGCTCTGTGTATCAGACAGGCACCGAAGACGCATAACCCCTCCAGCAACACAAAAAACCTCTTGTTGATAAAGAGGGAAAAACCCTAGATCTAGTGCCTTACCTGGCATTGCTCCCAGGTCCTTGGTGATGATCGACGAATTCTTTCGTATATACCCGGAGTCTTCTGGCGAAGAAAAAGAGCGATAATCCCCCATGCTCATCTCGGCTGAACTTGCATCGCTAGGCTCGAGTTACCTCTTAGCACGGCCGAAGAGAGAGTGAATAACTTTTCGTCTGCCGCATTTCTCGGGACAGATTTCTTGGCTTGGGTGATGAGGGTATCGTGAGGGTGGTTGTGGGTGGGATGAGGAGGGCGGGCGACGTTTCGGATGGTGTCTCAGCTCGAGGTCGAGTTGCTTCATGAAAAGATGCACTCTTTTTTGTTCTTCTTTCCTTTTCGTTTTTTGGTATTCGGTCAATTCTCGTCAAGTTATTATTTAAAAGGAAAAGGAGGAAAAAAAATTTCTGCTTATAAGGGACAACAAGGTGGTTGGTCGGATGAATCCAGTGCTGCTAAAGGGCGTAGGTTCAGTCTGTTGATGATGATGTGGGAGGAGGCTTGATGATGGCGACTTACACGGTCTTCCGCCTTCGACTCTGGATTTGGTTCAGGGGTGCATAAAAATCCACGGAAAATTCCTGGAACACCTTTTGATGCCGCAACAGACAACCTTTTCAGCCTAGAGAAGTTGGTACTCAAGATAATATGCATAACGCGGATTAGGTCGTTACCCTGGCAGCTGGGACATATTTTCAACACCCCCCTTCTTTTCAAGTTCTTGACTCACGCCATCGAGTAAAAGGGTCATGGAAAATGCGGTTATATTGGTGCCTCTCTGTCTCTCTAGACCCCCGGGGTGAATTTTGACAAGACCTGGCACTTGTATCAACTCACCCAACTAGGTGGTTGACATGCTCGGGCGGTTGCAACATGCAGTCTTTTCTCACCCTCCATCTTGCCATCTCTTCTTTCTCGGTAGTGCTATCTTGCTGCCATTGGGGGTTGGGGGGGTTCATCGTGAAGGTGGGAGGGTGGGAAGAGAAGTTTGAGACGCGGGCACTGGTGATATGCGCAGGTTTTGGAGAATAGTCGCAACCCTCCTTCTTCACTTCTTTGACTGAAAGAGGACACCCCGCGCAGGGTTCCCCGACCTGTCCATTTAATGCTTGAGGTCTGCGAGAATGTATATAAGTCCCTCGTCGTGATGTACAGATCATAAGATGCGAGTTATATAACAGATCATGGTCGCCTAGACTTTCCTGTGCTCTGGCAGCAGTCTTCATCTCCCACTTCTTCATATAAGTCTAATGCCTCCATTTCCCGTACGGCGATAGTCTTCAGAGAAGACCTACCATAGATAACGTTCTCTTTCCATTCGCTTTCCTTTCCTTCATCATGTATATTTCTTCATTTCTTACTGCCCTGGTAGGCATTGCTTCTTTGGCTGCAGCAGGCAAGTCTAACTCTCGTCCAGCTAGGTTTCTATAGTGAAAACCCACATTACTAACATGTGCCTTCAGCGCCGCAAAGTCGTGATAAGCACTCAGCCGTTCGTGTAGCTGGTCCAGCCGAGCGAAAGATTCAGAGGAGGCAGTTCCTCGACCCTTTCACGGGAGCCGTCCAGCCCTTCCTCCTAGGCCCACCCATCCAGCAGACGACCATCACCGTCATCCAGAACAACAACCTCGATGTCATCGACGAGTTGACCCAGCTTGCCGAGAGGCAGTTCGGCGCCTTGATCCAGTCGCAGCTTGCGCTGGTCGCTCAGTTGCAGACTATCAAGAATAATATCCGAGTTAACCACTTCAGGTCCCGGTTTACCCAAGTTGTAAGATAATATCTTGTTCTTTATGAGATAGAGAGAGGAACGGTAGCTAAGATGAACATGTCCGTTCTTTTGTAGAACACCATCATCGTGACCGTCACCAATGTCCTTGACCTCAGAGACGGAGGCTCGGGCACGAACCGCTACCTTATCAACCAGCTCCTAGCAGACAACGGCGTGTCAGACCGCAACATCGTCATCATGGTTTCCGACACCGATACCATGACCATCCAACCCACCGCCACAGGCTCCTCCCTCACTTCGAGGTCTACGGGCCTCCCCTCCTTTGACCTCGACACATTCGACCCCCTGGCCCCCTTCGGCAGCCTCAACCAGAGCGTCATCCTCCCTTCCGGCACGGAAGCCCCGACACTGGACCTCGTCTTCCCGGATCCGGCATCTATCATCTTCGCTAACCAGGCAGCCTTTGTCGAGAGTCCCGTCACATTCTTCCAAAGCTGCGCGGTTTTCGCTGCCAATGGGAATAGCTTTGTTAATCTCGCTGGTACCTTCTTTACTTCGTTCCAGCAGATTGCTGCGGCTCAGCTGGCTGGGCTTCGAGCGCAATGGCTTCTTCGGTTCTTGGGGACTGCGACGGTAACGGGGACGTCGACGACGAGGTCAACAGCAACGTCAACCTCGGCGACTACAACATCTACAGCGAAGTAACTAGTGGAGCTCTTGTGCTGTAGTATAGCCTACTTCTTTTTCTTCTTGGTTGAATTTACAAATTAGTTGACTGTTGTAGTGTCTTTGGATGTATCATGACAGCGATGAAGGAGATGAGCGGTTCGGTTGAGGCGTTTTGGGAGGCTTGGAGTCGAGGCGAGTAGAGGTCTTATGTATGTACGAAATAGGTCACTTGTCCATTTCTTCTCTTCATCCTTGAACATTTACCCTGGTATTTAAAACGAGTTGCTTCTGTAATAGAAGTCCTGGAGCGTTCCTCCGTCGCTGCAGGACTTACATCCACTTCTGGGCATGGCAGTGCTGTGCTGGAGACAACAAATCTCTTTGAACCAACCAAGACTTTGCAAGGCGAGTGCCAAGTCCGACATAGCAATCTGGTCGCTTCCATTCTGACTAAGCACCCCAATTACCTTCAAAGACACGACCGACACATTGTGACTTCGCAGAGTTTGGACCTGCACCATAAAATGCAGCACAAAAATTGCGGCACGTGATTACTGCCCTAGTCCCCACACCGCATCCCGCCATCCCTCGCAAAACCACAGCCTCTCCACACCTACAGAAGATTTCTTTCACGACAGCTTCATACAACACCACCACACAACTAGGCGACACTCCGCGAGAGACCAGTTGCCCACCATGTCGCTCGTATCCGGCGAGAAGTCGAACTTCCAGTTCATCCTGCGTCTCCTCAACACCAATGTCGACGGAAGTGAGTTTTATCGCCAACCCAATCCCTCGCCTTGATGTTTTTCGTCGACGTCGCGATTCCCAGTCGTCAAGTTTTGAAAGTGTGGTGGTCGATGCTTGGGGGGGGACAATTTTATACTGCAGGGTCGGATGGAATTGCTAACTGTTTGAACAGAGCAGAAGACCATGTTTGCCTTGACCAAGATCAAGGGTGTCGGTCGTCGCGTAAGAAGATCCCAATCATGGCACAATTTTCAATTGTGGCATACAACTGACTTTGCCATCAACAGTACTCCAACCTTGTCCTCAAGAAGGCCGATGTCGACCTCTCCAAGCGGTACGAGAACTTCGATCGATCGATTAACATGACAGGAGGATGAAAACAGGGTCTAACAGAACTTTTCTAGTGCCGGTGAGCTCACCTCTGAGGAGCTTGAGCGTATCGTCACCATCCTCGTTAGTAGCCACCCATCCCACGACAAAGACGAGCAGGAAGGTTCCCATCTCTGCTAACACTTTTTTTCCTTCCACAGCAAAACCCCACCCAGTACAAGATCCCCACCTGGTTCCTTAACCGACAAAAGGACATCGTCGACGGAAAGGACTCCCAAATCGTCTCCAACGCCGTCGACTCCAAGCTCCGTGAGGATCTCGAGCGCCTGAAGAAGATCCGAGCCCACCGTGGTCTCCGTCACTACTGGGGTCTTCGTGTCCGTGGACAGCACACCAAGACCACCGGTCGTCGTGGACGTACCGTCGGTGTCTCCAAGAAGAGGGGTGGTTAAACTATTGGTCTTTCTCGGTTTACGGGGGGATAGGCGTCATGAAACTGTTTGCATTACGATCGGATTCCTCTTCCACTGCATCGCAATGGATTTTTTGTCGTCTAGATTTTACGTCCTTTGCGCAAACAAAAAAAATTAGGGAACATTTACGCACGTTATTTTTTCTGTTCTCGCTCAGCAAAAGTGATGTGCAGGAAAGGTTTTTATCATCAAGTCTGTGGAATCAAATTGGGGGTTTCCGGAGTAAGGTTAAACAGGGCTGTGTATGTATGTACAGACGTGGTCTTGCTACGACCCAACGGCCATGCAAACCAAACGAAGCATATTCGCTTTGCAGGGGTAACACCACGCTTCCCACCTAGAGGGTGTTGGAGAGGAGTTTCTGAGTCAAACAAAAAAGGGTATCAAAATGTCATAATTAATCCTGATCCTCGTGCGTGACAGCCATGTCCAGCACCTCAACTCTGCCCTGGCCCCTCGTCTCGTTACCAATGAAGTCCGACAAGGCCTTAAACGCACCAGGCTCAACGAAGCCCACCACTTCCCAATCCGAAGTGCCCACGACATCTTGTGACTCAACTTGCTCAATGTAGCTCAATATCATGTCCTTGACCGTGCCAGGCGCCTTGTGCTCGCCCTCGGAGTCCTTGTGTTTTCCACCAGACTTGACACCCTGCTTGAGGATGTGGGTAGGACAACTTATCCTCAGCTTCATCCTAGCCCTGGCAACGGGGATGGGCTGATGGGCAATAAGAGCCTTCATAGCCTCAAGCGCCTGACTCTTTGCGCTCTTCGTCGTCACAACACCCCTCCAAACAGGCTTCGGCTTAACCGGTTGTTCCTGAGCACCCTCCTCGGCCGGCGTGCCCGACCCAGCTGCAGGCGTAGACGTCGCCGCCGCCGCCGCAGCAGCAGCAGCAGCACCCGCATTACTATCCTCATGAGCCTTCGACGTAAGCATATCCAACGCCTTCTCGATCATTCCCGTAGTATACACCCTCTTCGTCCTCGGATCCACCAGCTTACTCGCCACGATCCCCACGACCTCATTATGCACCCTCTCCAACTGCGCCGCCCTCTCCTTCTCGCCGACCTGCATCTCGCCCTTCTTCAAGATCTCAAGCACGATGTCATCGACGGGCTTGCCCTTGCCGAACGCCTTGTCCAGATCATCGCGCGGCGCCGTCTGGCCCTTGGACACGTTAAGGAAGACGTTGGGGATTTGGAGGACGTTGTCGAGGTCTGTTTCGATGCCGGAACGCCATTCGAGGACCTTGTTTTTGTAGCAGGCGATTTCGAATCGTTTTTTGCCCTTTTTGAGGCGTACGAGGGAGACGTTGGTGAGCTTGATTTGGTTGGATGGTTGGTTTATTTGGCGGGACATGGTGGTGGTGGTGGTGGTGGTGGTGGGGTCGTGTGATGGGAGACGAACAGCTGTTGTTGCTGATCGTTGACTCTGGGAGATGATGTATAATACGTAGTGTAAAAGGTGCTCTCTAGATACGGCGAGGGGCAAAAATATCTATTGATCCCTCTCGTTGCTGATGATGGACGTTGACGAGCTGTCGAGGGAGTGTGATGAGAGATGATGTGAGGTTGTTGGAAGGAGGGGTAGCAACATCACCCCGCAAAAATTATCTTGCATCGATTTCTACCTATCTCATTGCCCCACCGTCCAGTCCAGACACTGCGCATTGCTGCCTCGAGCATAACGACCTTCATTGGTCCTCAGAGGTGTAGATTTTACAGATTGAACCCCATGTTTGCTAGTCAACATTAACCTCAAGTCTGGATCATAAATCGCCTGAGGAGGAAGATGACTCAGGCCCGAGATCGAGCTCCGCCCCAAACCAGAGTGAAACCTGAAGAGGCGAGATGGCATGATGGAGATATCGCTCGATACTTTGAAGCAGAAAGGCGATATTCTACTTGAGAGGAACTGCTAATCGCCCTTAGGCTTGGGCCATTGTCTCCAATACACAATGACAATCTTTCTTAATCTTTCCATGGAGTCTTATTCCACCAGTGTTCTTGGCTTGATTCCTCGGGCACGTATGAATCTGAAGCCTGTGCGATTCTTATTTTACTATCAGCGATATCTGAATGGCTTAGAATCCGAGGGAGAACACTGAATTCCGCAATATAGCGAAAGTAAACCGGCAACCGATCCCGCGAGAATGCTGCTCAATATAATGAGTCAGTGTCAGTCGTGATGACTGGGCCTGCATCACTGATGACGCTTCTGGGTGTTCTGTCGGCTAGTAATGAGAAGATGGTTCCCGATGCTCCTACAAATCAAAAGTCTGAGAGGGTGTACTCGGGAGAGCTTGCCTGAGAGCCGCGCGATCAGACCGAGCCACGGGACATCCTATCGCCTGGACGGATGTGCCCTATGCCTTAACCTGAGCATCTCACCTCATCTCACTTTTTGTTTGATAGCAAGCTCCGAGGAGGTCAAGGCATCTGGGATACACAAGGTGTGGACGCCGAGCTGTCCTAAGCGTAGGAAGGGACTAGAACAAGCTCCTCAACCCCACTTCCAAGATGGGAGTTGCAGACACGAGAATGTCATAAGTAACCGAAGGGATCGATATTTCCGAACCATGTCCCTTGATCTTCTGGGGAATCAGTCACGGAGTTGCCGTATAAGATCAATACTCATCACATTCCATCATAGGCGACTCGGAATCCCGGCAAGCCTCCCTAGCTAATGGAAGAGGACGCATTGGCAAATAGAGCTCTGTGGGCTCACGCGACAGAGAAGCATCCATGGCAGACCTACTCGCCTAGGGAGAAGAAGCCGCGAGGTAAGTAAGCGCCCATTAAGCAGGATGACGGGGGAAAAATGATGAATCGGCTATCGTTGCCTTTTCACTCACACCAGTAGCTCCAACCGGCCGGGTAGCTCACATCGTAACCCTCCGGGTGTAATATCACGGTATCGATATTGAAACGATGTTTGTGAGGCCTCGCAGGACAAAGTAACAGTCTTGGTTTTAAAGTGGGAGATGAAGAAGAAGAAAAGCTGGCCCTGTAGCTCCCTTGTGCCAGGGAAGAGAAACCTAAATGGCCCAGCTTAACACGATCGAATAAACCTTTTTCGACGATCATGTTTGGGTTCGCTATCAATCTCACCGTCCTCCCCACGACAAGCCGGCAGGGTCTTCCCCGAATTCAGGTTTGAAGAGCGAAGGATTAGCACATGAGCACAGCAGCTCGCATTGCGGTCCCCTGCTCCATTTGCGGGATTGCGTGATGATCGCTAAGTGTCCCTTTTCATTCTTCCAGGTCGCTCACACGAGCTCGGTCCCTTTTTGACAAGACGGCAAGAGTCGACCAAGAATGCTCTGCCTCCCAGAAGAGGCAAAACGGAGGCGATATTAAGCTCCATGCATATTTTCGTCCAGATTGCACGAAGTGGTCCTTCGTAATCGGGTTAGCATCGATCTCTTGTCGATGAAAGAGGAGGGCGCAAAGACCCCTGGCAGAAACAAACCTGGTGTATGATCAGATGCATCATCCAGATCTCGAGGTGGCTTGGACATGGGAGCACAGACACGGAACACACCTGGTAAAACAAATAATCGCTAGGCCGTGGTGTCTAATGGTTTATTATACTGCGGGAGTTCTTATTTGGTTGGTTTCTTGGGTATTATTGCGCCAATAGTCCTCGGGTTCCGACTCATTGCATCGCCAACTTGGGGAGCCCAGTTGGCGGGAATAATGGACGGCAGCATCAAAAGCAACCATGATATTGCCATCACGGCTCAGGGACAGACTTGCCAAACTCGCAATCCAAACCAACTCGCATTGGCAGAATGGATCATATCTCTCATTACTACTTCGTCCACAGCTATAGCACACGCGACACTCGACTCTCAAGTTCGCATCAATCCTTCAAAGTCTCATACAAGCTGAGGCTTAGCACTGCCTGGGTGCGGCCCGGCAGGAAGAGAGGCCGAAGGAGATGATCGGCAGGGCTGAAACCGTCAGGCGAAGAGCTCCCAGGTCTTAAACTCTATCGATAATATCGACCATTAAACGTACGCATCTACTTTGTTTCATTTGATTCGATTGCCAGAATGGACGACACGTACCCAGCATTATTAGCGAACCCCCGGTTTCCTCTCTACTTCGTAGAGTCTAGATCACTTGTGTTGAAAATCCCGACACAACGATTCAACTTTGGACGTGTCTCCAATCTTTTGCATTCGGCGAAACTACTCAGGTCCCCACTCGTGGCGCCGGTGGGGGATGGTCTGGCTTGGCCTGGCCAGGCGTGGTCTAGATGATGGTCCCCTGTCTGGCTGAACAATTGGCGATGACAATGGCATTGAAGACAATTGAGGAACTGCTTGCTCATTGATAGTGGTCGTGGGCCTTAATCATCGCTTATTTCCATTATTATTCAAGACTCTCGAGGCAATAATATGCTGTATAAGAAATAGTGCGATGACAAGAGAATGGTTTTGGGTCTAGGGTCGATGGTTGACCTCACGATCGCCTCCTGCCTATTATCTTCGACTTCTTCTCAGAGTTAAAGAGAAGCCAGCCTTAATTTCTTCTCTCGACTGACCGTGTCACGAATACGAGAACGAGATATCATACAGACCCTCACCAACGACGCAAATTTGGACGAGGATTCCCCTCCGCCACCGGAAAGAGGGACTCGGGTGAATGCTGTTGAGGATTCTGCTGCCCATATTGCTTCTTCCTGGGCCTGAGGCTATTGCTAGGCGGAGCCGACGTGCATGTTGACAGACTCGAAATAGTTTGGTATTACGAAGTAACTTCTCATCTAAAGTACAAGTCGTACGGCCTCAAATATACCTTCCAGGCGGTACTTCCTAGTCGTAGTACACATGTGTGCTCAAGTTCTTTCGAAGTGCTGTGGGATTAGTGGCGATCGATCGATCATCCTTGCCCCCAAGTTTTCCGATGGGCAGGCTAGGGATGGGGAGCAAGCATCAACCGATCCATCGATGAGAAGGTTCGCGCAGGCCCCCTTTTCTGGGACGCTGAACTAAATTATTATCATCAATCATGAATAACATCGAAGGAGCATGCATGATTCCGAGGGCGGAAACAGAACCCCTAACTCGCCCGCAGACCAGCGGGCGCGATATATGTATGTATGTTCATGACCGCCCGCCACCCGGTCAAGATGTTGGGATGATGGGAATCAAATGACGCCAGTTATTACCAAAACAGAAGAGAGGAGAAAAAGAAGACTCGAAAACCCCCTTTGCTCAGGCGATAAGACTACTTGAAGGAGACGCAGGGCCTCTTGCTTGCTTAGGGACAAACACAAGAGGTAGTTGTAGTGTACACACCACACAAGCAAACCAGAGACTGCGAAGTAAAGGACATGCAGTCGTCATTATTAAAGGGCATGCACGGAGGGTCGGTTGACGCATTGCAACCCATCGCATTCCAAAGGGGGCAGCGTCGTGGTTGGCCAGACTCGAAAATGACGTCCAACAGTGTGGGAGGAGCCAAACTTGGGGGTGCCGTGGGCTTTTGGTGGCTTGTCTATCTGTCTCCGACGCCCTTTTGTGAGATCTGACAAAGTGACCAAGAAAAAGCCACTTTGTGTCGATCCCCAAACATACTTTGACTGAAATGTAATATCAAATGCGCCCCCAAGCCTCGAACTTGCATCTCACAACCCACACTTTTTGCTGCCTTGTCGTCGAGTACCATCCTCCCCCCGCACGAGATGTCGCCTGTGTCTCAGGATGGACAACGTACTTCGGACTTCGTATATAATCGACACCGAGAACGAGCATCTCGCATGCCTCCTTTTGCTGCGGCGGGCTGTACGGACTCTGAAGGAGGGTTGTTAATCTCCGTGGCTGCACCGCTTCGCCCGTTCCATTGGCGATGGCACCCTCATGGAGGCAGAGTGCCTCGAGGGAATCGGAGGGATGATATCATGGCGGCTAAAATCGCCTATTGCCCGTTTCGTCTTGATATCATCTGGCATTGGCTACATCTCCAGGTTGTAATATATACGCGCGACTAAATACGAAGTAGAGGGCTTCAAGCACCCATCCAGAATCCCTTGAGGAATTAAGCCAGGGCAAGGTTGTCTTATGACTGTCGGGGAACAACAACGATAGAGCCATTGGGGGGTTTGAATGGTTGAACCATGAGCTGATATTAATGACCCGTGCCAATATGGCTTAAAGTAACTTCAGATGAGGGCGAAGACAACGATTCGACGAGACGAAAACAAATATCCTAGAGATTGGATCAAATGTTTTCTTCCAAAGTTTCTGGGGCCAGCTTATCAATAACCCGTTTAACCCCCCCGTCACGTCAACGAATGCCATGAAGTCGTTTCCTATCCCTCACCAACACATCATCCCTTCAAAGCAATCCCGCCCCAAGGACCGGATCTCTCTCCCGTTACCAAGCTCGAGCGAACCAAAAGTCGCACTTTACTCCTTGGCCCTTTCGTTAGTTTCCACTAGGCTCACATACCAACTGCTTAGGGCGGACTTTTTAGGTTTCGATCGGTCCTCCCCTTCACTCGGGGCATCGCTCCCGGAACGGGTGGCTATGGCGACTGGGAGATGGTCATGGCTTCGTGTTTCTGGTTTCAGTGAAATCTGGTCTGAACAGGCATGGCGGGATCTGTGTACTTGTCCTGTATCGATGGAGTGTACGAAGTAGTGTATTGCTATGTCGTGTTCATCCAAGGAAGACAGCACGGGCTGCCAACCAAACCCTGTGCGGGGTGGGTGGGGGATTGGATGGTAAGAAGATTCTAACACGTTTTGACCTTTGTTTCTCTCCCTTCCCTCGGCCTTCGCGATTTCCTTTGTTCTCTTTCTTTCGTTCCGCGGTTACAGCGGCGCAGAACTCCTTTTCATCGAGGCCCAGTTCCGTGGGGACGGGGTCTCCGAATTCGAGAAATGCCCGCTTTCCATAGTTGGTGGAGCAACATTCCCCGGTCGGCTAACAGGATCGGGATCCCCTAAAAAAAAGAACCAGCCTCCATCGTTCGTCCCATGGAGCCTGTTACGAAGTAGTGTAAGCCGGCGCCTTCGACGAAGTTGGAAACATGGACGCCGCAGTCGCAATTGCCAGTCTTGGGATGGTTGTCATCCAGTGAATGAGCCTGGTACTTCGGACTAAGTACCTGTGGGGAACGGCGTATTTAGAAAGTTCGAAGAAGGGGGGGCTAGTCAGGCAAGGAGGGCCAAAGCAACCCTGGCCAATGCTACCGCGAAGGAAGAGTACGGTACATTGACGCCCTAAGCCCACGCTAATCCTGTTCAAGTGGAGGTAACGAAGAGGTACTGGGCAGTGTGCCTCGGCACGTCGACACAATCTAGGAAGGAAAAAAAAAAAAAAGAACGTGTGCCCAGCTCTTTTGCTCCTTCCACTTCTGGAGATGTTATTCGGTCTGTCAGAAAAGGAAACCGGGCACTCATTTCGAGGACGCCGAAACATGGCATCAACTAGTGCCTGGAATCGTACAATTGTATGGGCCATGTCAGACACATTGCACGTAAACACCTGATCCTCCGCCTCCTATTAATGTAAGCTGAAGAAGACCCGCTGGTGAAGAGGATGGATCACGTCTAATATTCTGGAAAAGAATACCACCGAGACATCTTTGGGTATGTCTAGCGGAAATCGGAACGCTGTCTTTGATGCTGCAGTGAAAAAGCAATAAGCTTCTTCAAGAGTCTGTTGGGGGCTCGATGAGAGTTCTAAACTAAACCACATCTCATTCAGCCTGCTTCATAGTGCAGTACTAGAACGAAGGACACCCAGATGTACTTCGTAGGAGGATTTTCTCTTATCACTCATCCACAATCGAGGCGGGGGGCTGGGCTGTTGGCATCCTCCGTACCTGAGGTACTCCGCAAAATAGTGGGCTGGAACTACTACATTGATAGATGGGGCGGACACGGTATAATACCCTTGTATTATAATGGCTCACTTCAAGCTGCAAAGATTTGACAGCGTCGATACTTTGTGACCACATTACCCATTTAATCGCGACATTCAACAAGTCATTAGGCCTGACCACAGCACAGCCTGGCTGCCCGAGTTGATTGGTACTGATTACAGAGCAGATCCCCCCTGATGCGTAATACTGCAGCGTGCCATCCATCGCTGCCGAACACACCGTGGTGGTGTCGTGGAGTTTGGACGCTTAGTGTGCGACCTTCACTGAGATCTTACCGGACTAGGGGCATTGTGCTTGCGTCGTGTCCCTCGTGCATTACGGGGGAAGCAGGTTGCAGGCTTCGATGAGTTTTCGAGAAGGAGGCCAGAATATTGTCCAGACCCACCAGCGATAAAAGGCTTGTCCTCCACAAAAAATCGCAACCCAGTGATTCGATGCACACTCTACCGATGTCGTAGTGTATGAACTTCTGCTAGCAGTTGATAGCGCACCTCCACTTCTTTTAACAAGGTGTATCCACGATGGCACGAAGGATCAATCATCAATTGGTGATTGATCACTTGGAGTGGGTTCAAGCCCACTTCGATGTCGTCTGACACGCTCAGCTTTTAGGTCGATAATATTATTGTGCCTTGTCTCTTATCCTCCACCCCCGTCTGTGTCGTACATTCTCGTGTGTGGCTTTCTGTGTCGTAAAGTTCTGGATTGAAGTCACTGCCTCTACTCTCTTCCACCAGCCAGTGTGCTGCGCTGCTTTGATTTCCAGACTGAGGCGAACGAGGTCACATACGGAGCACTCTGGACACCATGGCAAACTGGTACCATCGAGTCCAGCCTAACGCCAGGCAGTACCCAGCCCGCAGTACATATGTACCTCAGTCTCCAGCCCTCTGCTTCCCCGTCTGCCTCCTCGAAGGTAGTGTCGCGTAGTGTATATGAATTAGTTGCAAAACTAATGTACTTGAGAGTACGAATGTGAGGTACAAGCAAGAAGTACGTACCGTTCTGGGAAGGAGAGCACTTGGGTAATACCACGGTACCTTGCTCTTGCAATCCCCCCCGGCTTCAACTACTCCTTCCCGCCTGTCTACCAACATTGAGGTACTTGTCGGGGACCAGGTGGTGCAAGTATACTTCGCGCAGATGGGAGGATGAAAGGGCAGCATTTTGCGGGCAGGGCCAGACCACT
This sequence comes from Scedosporium dehoogii, assembly GCA_002812735.1. Taxonomy (NCBI): domain Eukaryota; kingdom Fungi; phylum Ascomycota; class Sordariomycetes; order Microascales; family Microascaceae; genus Scedosporium; species Scedosporium dehoogii. Next base: position 34,567 of record PGIR01000241.1, read on the forward strand.
TTGAGCTGTTTCTAAATTTCGCCATTCCGTTTTATTTTCATTTCTTCTTTTTTCAAATTTTCTCTTTTTTCATCGTCCCAGCATAAATTCTATTCGTTGAAATAGACTTTTCCCCATCTGTCAGTCTTGAATCAACCTTTCCCCCCCCCATACGCCATAGGGCACACCTCCTCTCACTTGGCTGCCACTCCCAGGATTGGTCTGACGAGTACTCAAGTATGAAGTACTAGAAAGTCTACCGTGCGAATTTCATTTTGACTGGTCCGCTCCTGTCCAACTAAAATTTCTCGCGTTTTCGGGTGATTCTTGCTTCATGACAAAGACGGAAGGAGCACGAGGGTTGCTCCCGGCTGCCTACCCCATTGTTCTCACCTTCTAGAATGTTACTTCTCCTATAACAAGACCCTGGACGCCCCTTACTTCTGCAACCGCTGGACTTGGCGACCGGTAATTATTACTGGATCCGATTTCGACTCCACTTCTACGACTATTCTCCATTGTTCCTTCCCCTCCCCACCCACTCACCCACTATCAAGACATTGACTATTCGCTGCAAAGCCTGCCACCATTCGAAGTAGAGACTGGGTCCTGTGGCCGTCGCCCTTTGACTTCGCCTTCGCTCGCTCCGTCGAGACCCTTTCGCCCTTTCTTTTTGTGAGCCCGAAAAGAATCGTCTGCGATCCTTTTCTTTTCTTCGCTCTTTTCATAATTTTCGCTCTTCTCGCGATCGTGCTCTTTGCTGGCGCCTCGGGTCAAATTTTTTTTCCTTTCCAAACTACATTTCGACCCCCGGTCTCGTGCGGCGACTTTGGATAACCCAACTGAGGGGGAAAAAAAGGTAAAGCCCGGAACCCTAATCACATTGATCGTCGAGTGAGTCGCCTATCTGAAGCAATTGAAAGCCCGTCCTTTTATCCTCCTTCCCCCCACATTCGTCCTTGTCGTCGCCTCTTAGTGGTAAATCTTCGAGCCCGTCTCGCTTCCCACGCCCGATTCTCCGCTCGACCCTCAGCTCCATCCATTTCCCCCGTTGCTCATTGTTCCTGGTATCCTACCCTCCCCCCCCTTCCATTCTCTTCTTGTGTCGAAGGGGTTGAATCCTACCCATTTCATGGTCTCAACGCCGACACCGCAACCTTGCCAGCTTTCTTCAGCTCTTGACATGACCTTGTCCTAATCACCTCACCCCAACTTTCCTATTGCTACCTTCTCGCCATGTACTTGTACCATCTGTACTTTTCTCTTGAACCATTCGCATTCTTTGCTTTCTCCTGAAGCGATCCCAATCTCTCCCCTCCTCTGCGACAGAACAGGAAAACGCCCATACTCGAGCGCAATCCGATTCCATCTATCGCGATCGTCTACCTCATTTGCCTGTCTTCTACTCCCTCCTCCATTATTTCGTACGAGGTACGAAGTAGTCCTCTCATCATTGTCGAACCTCACTTGGACACACCCTCTTCGACTATCTATTCCAGAACTTGCGGTTAACGCGCCCTCTTCCACCAGGAAAGGTTCAGATCCTAGAATTGCTCCGACCCCATGCCAAAGAATTGAAATCGCTCGATCTCGATTCCGACCTAGATATAACGAGTCCTCGATCGACTTTCGCTCTCAAAACCCTCCTGAAGTCCCGTGGCTATTCTATCAATGCGACATTTCCGCCAGTGATCGCAGGAGCCCACTTGGTTAGCAGGATACTATATTAGGGCAGTCGCTCTTGGACTTTTAACCCGTATTGCGTCCAGCGCATCATCATCATCCTCGACTTATCGCCGTAGCACTGCCCTTTCGATCTCCAACCTACGCCCCCGAGAACCCAACGGAACGACGACTCGATCCGGTCGACTTCTTACACGAGGAAAAAAAATCGTCCTCTCCTCTTCGGGAATTTGTTTCTGTTTACCTTTCCAGGCTTGAGTGGTGGTCGAGCGTTGCTGTGAAGCTGACGAGACTTTCGTTGTTTGTGTGAGGCCTTAATGCTCCAGTCGTGAGACTGGATGCTGTAGGACCCCACGATGGACAAATTAAAGTATAACATCATCTATGTCAACCGAAATGCCTGTCAGGACGGACTCATACAGGCTGCGCTGGCCAATCCGGATAACACCTTTGCCAGCGTTGTCGGGGAGTCGGGACCGAACGGCTTTGGACAGGACCTACGATTCTTGCTAGAGTTTAGTGATGGTGCGTTGTCGACTTGTGTGGAATGTGCCCCGACTCGGCCCTTGACCAATTCGCTAACCTGGGATGTGCTTCCTAGTCCACGTTTGCGCAACTGGCGCATCTTGCCTCACCCACCTATTCAAACTACACGACTCTTCGATGCTTGACTTGAAGCCCACAATTGTATTAATAGACACACCCCATAACGAGCGAATACCCGAACCTCGGCCTCGAACCCGATCTACGTCACCGCACTCTAGAAGCCCTCTCACCGAGATCCAAATCCATACGCCCGACGAGGAAGTGTATGGTTTAAAGCTTCTGCAGCGTGTAATCACCGAATCGCATCTACGAAATCTGGCGAAGCTTGTTGTTCCCATTCCCATCATCAATTATGTGCCTTGCGAGAACGGAGCTGCCGAAACGAGTGAAGCGGACTCTCCAAGTACTTTCCGACCGAGCCCAGCGTTGTTGAAGCGATGTGTGGATCTAGGCGCCGGAGATGTTATCGTTAGCCCGTTGGATGCAAAGTCCATCACGACTCTTGCCGTCCAGGCCTATAGGGCACACAGAGAAGCTGCAAGGGAGCAGCAGGCCTTGCTCGAGGTCCGCAGGGGCCGGAAGTTGTCCTGGGTTGGCGTATATGAGGAAAAGCCCTTTTCCTATCTCCGTGAGGCCATGGTCTCCGGCTTAATGAAAGGCCTCTGTCGCCGAGGCCACGAGTATGACGACACGATTGGGGGCGCCAAGATTGCCATTCCCCAGGAGCGACGTTTGGCTGTCGCCAGCGCTATCGGAGATTGGCATTTTTCTGCTCACGACTTTGCTGACGATGAGCTTCTCGTTGGGGCGATGCTCATGTTTAAGCATGCCTTGAGTATACCTGCTCTAGATAAATGGCGGATACCTACAGGTCAGTATCAATCTGTTGAAAGTCTTCAGCTTCGCCCCTGCTTGTGAGAAAGAAGCGTTGCGAACTGCTTCAAACGACGCTGTTCTTTTCGATGCTAACATGATTGGTCCAGACCAATTGATCAACTTTCTCGTCGCATGCCGCGCGGCCTATAATACTTTTGTCCCTTACCACAATTTCCGGCACGTCGTCGACGTTCTCCAGGCCACATTCAACTTCCTCGTTAATATTGGTACTTTCCCTGCCTACCCAGCCGACCCTTCTTCTGCCCCGCCATCACAAGAACAAGACAAGTCACCAATAGCTAGCCTTCTTCAGCCCTTCGAGGGTCTTGCGCTACTAATAACAGCGATCGGCCATGATGTTGGCCATCCCGGTGTAAACAATGGGTTTCTAATTACCCTTAACGCCCCGCTTGCCCAGCTTTACAACGACCGGTCGGTTCTCGAGTCATTTCACTGCGCCGCCTTCTCTCAAATCCTCCGTCGCTATTGGCCTGTAGCATTTGAAGACGCAAAGATGAGGAAGTTGATGATTAGCTCAATATTATCAACGGACATGGGTCTCCATTTTGAGTACATGAAGAAGCTATCGGACACGCAGGAAAAATTGCGTGTGGCTAACACAACTGATGGGTGGGATGGGCGCACTGTCGATGACCAAAGATCTCTCGCATGTGCCCTTCTAATCAAGTGTGCTGATATTAGCAACGTGGTGAGTTTTGAGAAAGCATGTTGGCATCTCGTGGAGGGCGATGGCTAACCCAAATTGCTCCCATAGGCCCGGCAATATACCGCGGCTGAGCGGTGGATGCACATATTATCGGATGAGTTCTCTCGACAGGCTTCGATGGAAACAGAACTTGGCATCCCGTCGGCTCTGGCGTCACAGCCAAAGAAGGACATCAGCTCACTCATCAAGTCTCAGCTTGGGTTCATGGAGTTGTTCGCGATTCCTCTTTTCCAGGGAGTTGCGGATATCATGCCCTCCCTGAAGTACACCGTCGAGGAACTTTTGGTCAATCGAGAACTGTTCCAAACGGGCACCGCAGACATGCGAGTAAACGGCGATTCCTATCATCCAGAAACGGTGACGAGTTCCATGTCGTCTCACAACAGCAGCGCCATGGGTTGCCCTGCTGCGTCAGACAGCGAGGTGGAAGGCTGTAGCCCTGAGACAACGATAGTGATGGCACCGGCAGTGGCGGCTCCAACCACCCCTGTGACGCCCCTAGACTTCCCGAGGCCGAACGGCGTATCGTATTTTCCGACGACGGCCGACCACTTGACGGAGGTTGATCAACGAGGTCCGAATTCTACGACCGATGACTTCAAAGCTGTAAACGGTATTGTCACGACATTCGACTCTGTGGCCGATTTTGCGGCTAGTGACCCATTTAATATGCGGTACCGACTTGACAGCTATGGTGACGGAAAGCAGTTATTGTCAGGGAAGCAGCGATGTAGCGAAACAACTGATGGTAGCAACTCAGCCCCCTACTCTGGAGACTGGACTTCGCAGGCCACAAGCGCTACGACGGGCAAGATGCCTCTCTCGCCGAGCACCCAGGGCACTAGTATTGCTAGCAGGGAATCTATTGACCGCCCGTCTGGTGTTGTGCTGCCGCCTTCGGAGGCGGTTCACAACTCAAACAAATTACAGCCGCCGACGCTCTTGGCGCCTGATATGGATCTTCGCCCCGAAGTCACGGTTACCGACTCGGGCCGAGATGAAGACTCGACCTCTAACGGGAGCACGGGCAAACCCGAGAGCACTACGCTGAGGAAGAGACCAAGCAGGTTCAGAATGAACGCGCTAAACATATTTAGGCGCAATAAGACACCTACGAGTGCGCAAGTGGCGGCAGCAGCGGCAGCAGCGGATGCAGGCTTATGATGGACGCTTAATCAGCCCCTGTCTACGGGTTCTGACAAATTTGCTCGAATAGATCACGAGCCGATTGCTCCCTTGGCCTCGTATCACGAAAAACGCCTAGAAGGAGTTTTTAAGGGGCGGGGGCCTCATGGATATGCCCCTGTCCCTTGACGAAGATAGCTATAGCCGTCTTCGTTCTTTGCATCATCGGATAGGAAACATGCTACCGGCGTTTTGGGTTATCGGTGATATTACTGCATCATTACGCTTTCTTTTATTTCCTTTCTATCCCTCTTTCTCTCTCTTCTTTTTGTCTTTTTTCTTTTTCCTTTCCCGGTGTTGATTGGGAAGGAAAAGCATGCATTTCTCGCCTTGAGATGCGATTGTACACAATAATGAGGGTAAACGCGCTGGGGAATTGCGGATATCACGCCTGCCACCGCTTCCGACACACTTCCGATACCGAACTCCGTAACACTGGCCACTATGACGCAACGCAGTGGGTGAGCATCGAGATCTCCTGTCAACGGCTCGACTATCAAAAGGCCGCTGAGGAGCTAGGATGACGAGGAAAAACATGGGCATCGGCGGTGAGCGAAAAAAGAACACAAGGCAACGAGAAGGAAACCAAAATCGGAAAGGGCGTGCTGGGCGGTGTGGATTATGTATAGAGCGCATGGTTCATTGTTGGTTTGGTGGCGGGGCGGCTTTTAACGGCGGGAATGGATGGTTTTGAGGCAACGGAGGACGCATGGACGGGGGAGTATATATATACATATACTTTATATGTGTAAGTGTACATTATCAATGTTTATTGACAGTATTCCGCATCATCATGAGCGTCATGAGCGTTTTCTCAAGCTTTATCCTCGAGTGATGTACTTCGTATACCGATAACAGCTAGCAGCCGGGAGATCCCTGGCCAGCTTTGAGTGGATGACTTGGAAGTGGCCAGGGTTACTGAGCATTGAAGATTTGAAATCCTCCATGTTCCTGTTCAAGGCCTCTCCAGTAGCAGCACGAATGCATACTTTGGAATGGGTTAGCAACTAGAATTTTGAATGGTCCTTGGCCTTGATTCTGGTATGTTCTAGCTCCCAAACGATTGAGAGTCTTACACAACTGCACAAATGTATTTGACGCTCACCGACAATATTAGATTGTGGGGATCGGATCACAGCTGGCACCAGACGCTTTTCAGTCGGGGATGAGGCAAAAAATTTCCGATTTTTTTTTTTTCTCTTCCCTTCTTTTTTTAGCTAAGCCGAGATGACCCTGGTCCAAGGACGTCAGACAGATTCTGCCTGGCTGCACTGCCATTATGAGATCAATTGATGTCTCATCGAGCATGCTGTGATGCCAGGCTCGGACGGATCGTTGCTGGCCAAGCTTATCACGTTTATTGGAAACATGGAGTCAGTCTCGAGACCTTGGATTCCTCGAGTAATAATGGTTTTCTCGGAATAAATACAAATTTCAATGTTGAAATGCACATTAAGAACTCAGGCAACCAGGATAACGAATGGGGAAGGCAAGAGCCGGGCTAGCGCGGTGTAAGCCCAAAATAACTCCAGTAAACTTTGGATTTTCAGCAGGGGCATCGGTTGGCCCTTCTCCATATTACCTGTGTATTCATGAACAATTGAAGAGGAAAGTGCAAAGTACAGAGGTACATCGAACTTTGTCAGCGCGTGGCCAATGGGACAAAGAACATTCTCCAAGGAGAAAAAAAAAAGTTACCGAGCCATTCCTCTCATTCCTCTGATATCCACCATTTTTCTCAAAGTTTCCTAAAAAACCCACACACACTGCCCTCAAGAGCTCCCAAGGTTTTCCTTTCGGCCGCTGCAGTATTTATTTCTTGTTCAATGTTCCTTTTCCCTCATTGACCTCTACAAGTACAAAGTCGACGTCGAGACCAAATGCGAGTTTGAGCCCTGAGCCTGGAAGACCTCGCAGGACTAGCACTCGGGTAATAATAAGTAAGTCGTACCTTCAAGTCTGCTTGGCTTCTACCGACTTTTCAGGGCCTGTGCAAGTGCCAGCACCCCTGGACACTGGGCACCACATCTCCCATCGAAATTCTTCCAGGTAACAGCGCCTGGTTCAATTGTCCAGCTTCAACAAACACCACCAGTGAGGCAGTGACCAGTCGCTGCCACAGTGCACCACACTACCTAACTCCCTCCAATCCCAACCCCTCAATCCTCCCCTCCCCCCAAACCCACACACAACACAACCCACCCCCCCCAAAACCAAGTTCTTGCAAGCCACCAGATGTGGTCATGCCTGGGCTGAACCAGACCTGTGCAAACCACGCCGAAAATTCACATATGACTTGGCTTTGTTCCCACTAGCCTCCCGTCACCTGCCCTTTCATCTCCTTGAGAACTTGCGAAGATCAGATTATTAACATTGGCACTCGGGGTTCTCTTGAGCAGGACCAGGCCGTGCAATTAGGAGAGCGAGAAACCTATCTTCGACACATTAAACGAACCACACAGAGCCCTGTCAGCCTGCTCATGACACTGCCCCGTCGCGCGCTTCTTCGCCTTTCTCCCCGTCTCGTTCGAAGTAGTACCCGAGCTGCCCGGGCAGCTCATCGTCATCACGTCTTCCTTAAAGAAAAGAAAAGTTTCCCGGAATTCAGTCCCCGATAGGGACTCGGAACGATCCCCTTCCCCCCAGGTCGCTCCTGCCGACATAATCCTCCCCTCGTGCGAGTCGAACGACGACGACGACCGAGCCTCATTCTCCTTCTCCGTCGCGTCCAATTCGAGCTTCTCGACCGTCCTACCCCAGGACTGCATATCGAGCCTTCCACCGAGACTTCAAACACGTCATTCCTCCCTCGTTTCCGCCGAATACGCCTCTTCCACGGCATCGTCTCCCTGTGCTGCATACGCAGATCTCTCCCTCGACGGCGACCAGGGAGCTGAACAACTACAGCCTTCGTCCGCAACCCTCGAGGCTGGCGCTGCGCTGAACCCTTCCTCAGCAGCCAGAAGCCGGTCTCCCATCCGATATTCACAACGGGCAATCATGTCTGGGCATGGAGACCCCACCCGCTCTTCATCACCCTTAAAACGACGCGCATCCAGCATGGATCCCGAACCAAACAACACCGCCGGCCAATCTGCCTCGGACTTCCCTCGAGCTATGAGCGTGGATGCACCTGATTCTGGCCCCGGTTACGCCCAGGATCCCGATGCTAGTAAGTCGACGTCGACTACGCCAGACAGCACCAAACGCCTGAAGCTGGACACCTCGTCGTCCGAGTCCTCTGCATCACCGTCTTATGCGGGCCAGTCGCCCCCATCATCCGAGCCCAGTGGCTGCTCCATCTCTGATGGCATCACAAGTACTTCCCCTCCTGTCCCCCCCCCCCCCGCGCGCGCTCCCTGGACCCTCTTTTCTGTTGTTTTCACTTTTGTTCTCTTGTATCCAGCCAGCAAAGCTAACTGTTTTTCCTTAGCCCCCCCTCTAACTGAGCAGCTCAAAACTATTCAAACCCTTCAACGAGCATTCAACGAAACTCCTGTCCAAGAGAATGACGTGGCTTTCGTCGTTACAAAGACCTGGGTCAACAAGGCCTTGGCCTTCGGAGGAGACCCGAAGCATCTGAAGGATAACGTCTCCGACGAGCCCCTAGGCTCCGTGGATAACTCGGACATAATCCAGGAAGTACTGGAACAGCCTCCTTCTGACGAGCCCTTTGTCCGTCTGAAGCCTGGAACGGACCTTGAGACCTGCGAGCTTTTCTCGGAGGATGCCTGGAACCTCCTTTACAAGTGGTATGGCCTAAAGAAGGGCCAGCATCCTATCCGCCGTGTGGCTCTTAATACCCAGTCCGATCCCACATCACCTCCAAACATCATCTATGAAATCCACCCTCCTGTATTCACTATTCACCGTCTCTGGTCGGACGTCAGCGGCATCAACATACCCCAGACTCTCAAGGCAAACAACCCAGCCCCGCTCGTCATGGTGAGGAGTGCAAGATACTCGTACAACCAGTTCCTTAAGGATATCAAAGATACGCTCAAGATCCCGTATGAACGCAAGATCCGTCTTTGGGAGGTGGACCGCACCATCCCGGAGGTTCCTTCCGAGCCTATCTCATCCGCCTCTGCCATGACGCCACCTACCACCCCACCCGAATCTGCCAACCCCCAAGATTCATGGAACTCCCTCCTTCTGGACGTCCCTACCTGGGCCCAACTTGAGCGCAGCAAGAGAACGAAAATCGAGGCGGAGGATCAAACTGGTAACCCCAAGTACAATGGGAAAGCAACTTTGAATATCCACAGTCTGGTCAGGGACAAGACCCTCGTTGTGGAGGAGTCGACTGATGGCGGTTGGGTTTCTACCAAGATTGCTAAGACCAATGGTAAAACCGGCAGCCGACCAGCCAACATCTCCACCCAGTCTCGAACCAGCAGCGGCCGCAACAGCCCCGCGCTACAAGGCCCCATCACCCGGGGCAGGACGCAGAAGAAGAAGAGCTGGAGGGGTACTGGAGCCGTTGGACTCCAGAACCTTGGCAACACCTGCTACATGAACTCGGCTCTCCAGTGCGTGCGGAGCGTCGAGGAGCTTACCAAGTACTTCCTCACTGATGAGTACGTCGAGGAGATTAACCAGGAGAACCCGCTGGCTTTTAATGGCAAGATGGCGATGGCCTACGGTAATCTCCTGAAAGAGATGTACCACAATTCCGATCACTTCCGCCCTTCGAGCTTCAAGAGCGTCGCCGGACAGTGCCGACCGACTTTTGCCTCTTGGGGGCAGCAGGACTCGCAAGAGTTTCTTGGCTTCCTTCTCGATGCCTTGCAAGAAGATCTTAGCCGGGTTAAACGCAAGCCATACATCGAGAAGCCCGATTCTACCGATGAGATGATCAATGACCAAGTTGCCATTGCCCGGATGGCCGAGCAGGTCTGGGACATCACGAAGAGGCGAGACGATTCGGTGATCGCGGACTTATTCACTGGTCTGTACAAGAGTACGCTTAAGTGCCCCGTCTGCCACAAGATCAGCATCACGTTCGACCCGTTCAACAATCTCACTCTCCCTCTTCCCGTTGAGAATTTGTGGTCCAAGGCCGTCAAGTTTTACCCTCTGAATGACGCCCCCGTCTACTTGGAGGTGGATATCCCCCAGCACAGCTCCATGGAGGTTCTCAAGGAATTCGTCTCCGAGCGAACCGGCGTGCCCGTCGATCGCCTGATTGGTGCTGAAGAGTTTAAGGGCAAGTTCTTCAAGATCTACGATGACTCGATGGACGTCTCGGAGGAGATTCAGCCAAACGATGTGCCGACCGTCCATGAGCTCGAGCGGCCCGCCTCCAACTGGCCTCCCCGGCCCGTACCGATGGAGAAGCGACGCCGCAAGCTTGTCGACAGCGATAGCCCTGAAAGCGACGAGGATGTCTGGGACGATCCTCGCTGCGATCAGATGGTTCTTCCCGTTATTCACCGCCGCGAGTCGCGATTTGGTCGTAGTTCTTACCGGAAGGACGATGGTCTTCCCCCTCACTTTATCATTCTCACGCGCGAAGAGGTAAGGATTGTAATTTTATGATTTCCCATTTCCATGAGAGTGTCACCGGAAAGTACTAACCGGGATTTCCCATTCAGGCTCGCAGCGAAGATGCCATTCGGCGAAAGGTTCTCGAAAAGGTTGCCTCCTTCTCGACTTGGTCCATCCTCCACGAAGATGAGGATGGCGAAGACGGCGACGTGGCTGAGAACACGGATGCCGAAATGGTGCTCACCTCGGATGGTGACTCTGGTGATTCTAAGATTATTGTCAAGTCTGTCGAAGGAGAGGAAGATTTGGTGGATGTCACTATGAAGGATGCCACCAAGACTTCCAAGCCCGCCAAGGCGTATGCTCCCCCTTCCCTTTCTTTACAACACACACCACTAACATCGGTATCCAGCCCTGCCGCCACCATCCTCAAGCGTTTTAACCAGCGACGCCCCAAATGGGTTAATACGGATCAATTCCTCCAGTCGGTGGTCCAAAACCTGTTTGAAATGAGCTACTTCAATGACGGTCGAAACTCGGACGGTATCATGGCAACGGGGTGGAATGCAGTCGACGATAGCAAGGAGTTCCCGAGGCTCTCCACCCGTATGCCCGAGCCCGAAACTCCTATTGATGACGAGACCCAGAGCACCGCGGATTGGCCTAACGGCAACGCCTCTGATAACGAGAGCGGCAGTGAGGAGAGCTCCCCCGGCGTGCCTGCGCAGACACGCATGGCTGAAGAATCGTCCGAGGACGACATCACCGTCTCATACAGGGTATGTTTAACCAATTCCCATCCATGTAACGATCTTTTTTTTTTCTTTTTTTTTTTTTTTATCCTCTCCTAACGTCACATGAAGAATCCCAACCGTATGAATAGTCGTGCGAAGGGCAAGTACAAGGTTGGCGGCCGAGGACGACCTGGCAAGCAGAAGAAGACGTATTCCAAGAAGGAGCGACGCCTAGCCAAGGTTAGGCGAGGCAACAAGCATCTGTCCAATAGCTTCCAGATGCCTGATGTCCCGCCCCAACCTCAGATCCCTTCGCTTGTTGATGACGGCGCTCTTGTCCATCTTGGAGAGGGCCTTGTTGTCGATTGGAGTGAGGAGGCTTGGGACTTGGTCTTTGGTCTCGACACTCAGGACTACGGTGATAGTCGCGGCGCCAAGACGTACTCCAACCCCGAGCAGCTTAAGGATGTTGCCCTCGAGATGAAGCGTAAGGCCCGAGTCTCCAGGCGCAGCTCCGGCATCACGTTGGATGATTGCCTCGACGAATTCGAGAGGGCCGAAGTCCTCTCAGAGCAAGATATGTGGTATTGCCCTAGGTGTAAGGAACATAGGCGAGCCAGCAAGAAGTTTGATCTCTGGAAGACACCGGATATCCTCGTGTGCCACCTGAAGAGATTCAGTTCTTCTCACTACCGACGGGATAAGATCGATATTAAGGTTAGCTTCCCTGTGGAGGGACTAGATCTCGAGACCCGTGTTTTGCACAAGGAGGACGGCAAGGTTGAAGTTTACGACCTCATCGGTGTCGACGAGCATTACGGTGGGCTTGGCGGTGGCCACTACACGGCGAGTGCGAAGAACTTTATGGACGGATGTTGGTACCACTACAATGGTAAGTTTTGCCCACATTCGCCTTTTGTCACGTTTCATGAGCAAGATGTGCCTTGGCAGCAGGCCAGCGATGTGCTAGGCCCTGTTCTACTTGGTTTGAACTTCGATTTACTGACGTGGCTTATTTTTCCTTTTTGCTACTATATAGATAGCTCTGTGAGCAAGGTGAAGGATCCTTCGCAGGTAGTTACTAATGCTGCCTACCTGCTATTCTACCGACGCCGTTCATCCGTTCCCTTGGGTGGACCCCGATTTGCCGAGATCTCGGCCAAGTTCAACGGCCGATTTGACGAAGATTCCGACGAGGCCGGATCGGGGGACGACCAACGGGTTGGCGGGTCATCCCTGTATGGCTCGTCGACCGGTGGCAAGGGAACGGGGAACAGCGGGACGATTCACCTTCGCGGAGCAAATCGCGGTGGTTCTGAGCCGATGGACGAGCTCCCCCCTTACACGTCCGTGCAGCCGAGCATCGAGGACGAGGGGATCGAAATGGGTGAGTCCAGTAATACGGCGGCGGCCGGAGCGTATTCGACGGGATGGAGCTTTGATCAGCTGAACGGCGCGACAGCAAGCACCGAGGCATCAGGAAAGATATCACTTGTTGACTATGCCAGCGATGACGCGCAGCTCGACTCGGCCAGTGAAGGCCCCGATACGCTCATGGATTCCGATCCCCAGCTCCCGGACGCGGCAGGATCGTACTTTGATGCGGTTGCTCAGGGCGAGGAGCTCCTGCCAGACTACGAGTACTCGGAAGCAGCACCGGCGGTTATTGAAGAGGGCGGAGCGGCTCAGGTTCCCTGGAACGACGTCCACGGAGGTCCGGGGAGCTGGGGCCGGGCGCCGGATAACGACTCTGATGCTGTTGCGGAAATTCGGCTGGAGGACGAGACGAAAGAGTCGTAAGGACGACGAGGAGAGGGAAGTCGGCGGTGGCGAAAGAAGCAACGGCGGAGCGGTCGCAGCCGCGGCCGGTACTAAGCGAAAATTCAACTTTTAATGCGCCCCGCCGTGGATGAGAGAGGGCCGTTTGCTTTGCTTGTTCATGTTTCTTTCTTATTCTTGTTCTTGTTTTAAATTCCACCAGCATTTGTCTTCGACGGCATGAGCAGGATGATCGCCACATATTTGCCCGTGGCTTGCATACGAAGGAAAAATGCGCCATGGCTTATGAACATTGGCGGAGCGGTTGATGGTTGGTGATGTTTGCATGAAAAGAGAGAAGAGGGGGGGTTGATTACTTTGATGATAGGAAAAGGAAAGGGGAGGAAAAGGAGAAGAAGAGAGGTTTATGGCATAGACAACGCGCACATTCTAGACGTCGTATGCGCTCGAACGGCCACTACATGAGGCATCGACCGGTTAATGGTACAGGAGTTCAGGTTCTGCATACTGATCGCCTTAGGCACATAAAAAGAATACGAGCATTATGGACATGACATGACAGATACGACAGCCAAACGTATGAAGTGATGAAGATTGCAGTTGCTCTCGAAGTTCATAGGAGCCTGAGACTATTTGATACCACCACCACCTCTGGCTGAGATGATAGAGAGGACGAAGTAGGGGTTTAGCGAGGAGGGGATCGAGTACAGTCGATGCTCGATACTCATGGAGTAAGAGATAGCCATGATAGGCGTAATTAGCCACGATCATCTTGTCTTGCATTACTCTGGAAGAGGGATCTTGATGGATCTCGGGGTCTAGTTTGGCAAGCATATCGCAGTTACGCGCAATCGATGGACCTTTTTTTTCATTATGTTGTGCAATCCTACCGCTTCGAGGTATATTTTGTACTTGTGTCCGACTCGTGATTATTGATCTGTATTTCCTTGAATTATTCCGGCGTTTCCAAAGGGTACTTTTGAAGATGGATTAGTTTACGTTCAGATGCGTCGTGACGTGGATAGCATAACGCAGCACAAGACGGATGGAACGGTGAGACGCCGAAGTCGCCGGCAAGGGGGATGACAGGCACCAATTCGCCGTCGTAATGTGTGGGGAATGCTCTTTACGGAGATAACAGCGAAGGGCACACGACAGGACCCGTTTGTACCCGTCCTCGTCTAACCTTCCTGGTTGGTCCCGATACCCTCCTCGGTGTTCGGTCGATTCGTGGATCCCAACGCTCGACTCTCAACCCTTTCAAGCCCTGAATTGAATGTGTGAAGAAGAACCAATACTGGGGAGAGAGATCATCGAGGTCCCGACAACCTGCCCTTGCTCTGATGGACGGTGATTGATGAATGGTCCAGGTCGGGGCCATCCGGGTACCGCTGACCAGTAGGGAATAGAGACGCTTGGCGGTACCTGCAGTGTAAGGTAAGGAAGGCGAGCATTGTGCTCGCTGGCAATGCCTGTGCTGGCAGCCAGGCACTGAACATGAATCTTGTGGACCTCCACCCCATTCGTTACCACTACCGGATCCAGCATTAATAGGCCAGGCTACAGAGACTTGACTCAACAAACTTCAGTGGTAGCGAGCCGGGTCTTCTGTGGCGTTCGTCTTCCCCGGCAGCACCTCAGTATTTCATATGTAGGACAGATGGGACGGGAGGCACAGATGCTGTCAAGTAAACTATGAAGTACGAAGTACTGAGTACCTAATTCGTAACGATAAGAGTCATTGATAGGAATGTTGGAGCTCCCCTGCTCAGACGTTGTGAAGTGTTCAGCCACTAAGAGCACCGCATGGGTGGAGGTGCAGGAGAGCTCTTCAAACCCAAACCCCGACCACCCGTAAGTACTATGTACATTTCTCCGACAACCCAGGCTACTGTACTCGGTACTCCGGATCTCTAGGGAGCTTCCCTGTTTCAGCTGCCACCACTTCCGCCCTGGTCCGACAGTGCCTGTGCAGTGTGTCCATCAAGGCAGTTGGCTGTGCACAGGTACTTTGTAGTGTAGTAATGTAGTGCCTCCCGTGTCTCCACCCCAGATCACCTGGTAACGAAGCTGCCTGTTTCGTCACTGGTACTTCCCCAGTTTGGAACTTGCCCTCTCCGATCTTCTTCCCTCCCGACAACAACAGCCACTCTCTTCCCTCCGCATCTTCCCCTCTCCCATCTCCTCCCTCTTCTCATACTCCTGTCTATCCATCTACCGAAACCTAACTTTTACTCCCAAACCCCAGCCGGACGTTCCTTGAGCGATCCCGTTTGAAACATCTGTAGCTGTCTTCATTTATCGCTCCCCCTCCTTCCGCATCTGAGCCCCTCCCGCTCCCCAAATGAGGCTCGCCACATCCCTCGTGCTAGGCGCCGCGTCGACGGCCCTAGCCTTCGACGCCCAAGTGCGCCTGGGCGCCGGCGACGCCCCCGTCGACAAGAAGCCCCTCAACGCCTGGGACACGATCCAGCAGGCCATCACCAAGGCCGGATCCGAGGCCAAGGCGCTCTGGGACGAGGTTTCACTCCTCGCTCCCGACGCCATGGCCGCCTTCAAGTCGTCGGCCCTGTCGTACAAGCCTAAGCCGGCAACCCGCAGGCCCGATAGCGCGTGGGACCACGTCGTCAAGGGCGCGGATGTCGAGAAGATCTGGATGACGGGCGGCGAGAGGGCTGTTGGGGGCCAGCTTGGTGCTTATGATCTTAGGGCGAGGAAGGTAGACCCTTCGGTTCTGGGGGTGGATAGTGTGAAGCAGTATAGCGGCTATCTTGATGATAACGAGAACGACAAGCATCTCTTCTACTGTATGTTTCGCCACGACTTTTCTTAATCACCCCCAAGAACCTCGTAAACTAGTTTGCTAACTCTTTTGACTCATAGGGTTCTTCGAGTCCAGGAACGACCCCAAGAATGACCCTGTTGTCCTCTGGCTCAACGGTGGACCCGGCTGCTCTTCGCTGACCGGTCTCTTCCTCGAGCTCGGCCCCGCGAGCATCGACGAGAACATCAAGGTCGTCAACAACCCCTTCTCGTGGAACAACAATGCCTCCGTCATCTTCCTCGACCAGCCCGTCAACGCCGGATACTCGTACAGCGGCTCGTCCGTCACGGACAGCGTTGCGGCCGGCAAGGACGTCTACGCTCTCCTCAGCCTCTTCTTCCACCAGTTCCCCGAGTACGCGAAGCAGGACTTCCACATTGCTGGCGAGTCCTACGCCGGGCACTACATCCCCGTCTTCGCGTCGGAGATTCTCTCGCACAAGAACCGCAACATCAATCTCAAGAGCGTGCTGATCGGCAACGGTCTCACTGACGGATACACCCAATACGAGTACTACCGCCCCATGGCCTGCGGCGAGGGAGGCTACCCTGCTGTCCTCAGCGACGGCGAGTGCCGCTCCATGGACAATGCCCTCCCCCGGTGCCAGTCCATGATCGACAACTGCTACAGGTCGGGCAGCGCGTGGTCGTGCGTCCCTGCCAGCATCTACTGCAACAACGCCATGATCGGCCCTTACCAGAGGACGGGCCGCAACGTCTACGATATCCGCGGCGAGTGCGAGGACAGCTCCAACCTCTGCTACCGCGGGCTCGGCTACGTCTCGGAGTACCTCAACCGCGCCGATGTCCTGGAGGCCCTCGGCGCTGAGGTGTCGAGCTACGACAGCTGCAACTTCGACGTCAACCGCGGCTTCCTCTTCGCCGGCGACTGGTTCCAACCTTACCACCGCCTCGTACCCGAGCTCCTCAAGGAGATCCCCGTGCTCATCTATGCCGGCGATGCTGATTACATTTGCAACTGGCTCGGCAACCAGGCGTGGACGAAGGAGCTCGATTGGCAGGGCAAGAAGGGCTTCAACGACGCCGTCGTTGAGGATCTCCACGTTTCCGGTAGCAGCAAGAAGGACGAGTCGTACGGCAATGTCAAGACGAGCGGAAACTTTGCTTTTATGCAGATTTATCAGGCGGGACACATGGTGCCTATGGATCAGCCGGAGGCGTCTCTTGACTTTTTCAACCGCTGGCTTGGCGGTGAGTGGCATGCTTAAGAAGCTGTCGTCACTGAGAGAGAGAGAGAGAGAGAGAGAGAAGGGGGGGGGGGG
>PGIR01000242.1:0-51287 GCA_002812735.1 Scedosporium dehoogii
TTTTTTTTTTTTTTTTTTTTTTTTTTTTTTTTTTTTTTTGGCTTCCAAAAATTTCCTCGCCAAGAATAAGGATCGAGTCAGTTTCAAGATTCTCGCTTAAGAATACCCTGGCCCAGCTGATCTCGTCAGTATAAACCGAAATCTCGACATGGCCCAGGTTTCGATGTCCCATTTGCTGCGTTCCATTCCCTCCCGATATCGCCACGCACATCCCTATCTCCGATCAAGCCGGGCTTCCCGCCGACCCCTCCGCTCCCGGACGACATCCCGGAACCCGGTTTTCCGCCCTCGGACCACGAATCCACATTGTCGGGTCCATCGCCCGCGTCACCGTTACCAGATTAGGAAAACAAACGGAAGAGTCATAGCTTATCGCTGTTTGGTGAGGGAGAGCGGTCCGACATCGGATGGAGGAAGAATGACTGGACCTTGATGGCTTGTGCTTCTCTGATTTTTTTTGTTCTTATCAGATGGGGAGCTAATCTATGAACCCTTTTTTTTCCCCTTCCACTTTTCCTCGACCGGTGGTAAGCTTTGTTAGCCGAATAGAATGTTGTTCTGGGAGTGGAGAGAGTGTTGGCTCGTACAATGGAAACCAGGTTCAGGTTCCTGTGGGGCTTTAATACAGTGCGCAAATCAATGCGCAGGTATCCCCTAATGTCACCCAAACCCAACAGGAACCCGGTTTGAGGGTCCAAGCCTGGCGGGAAATGACTAATCCATCAATGATGCCTCACGAGCCCGATGCTTTCTGGCAAGCTCCCCGCGCCTCCGGAAACCCTTGACATGGCTCTCAGAACGAAGCCATAACTGAACGACCGGGTCTCCATTTGAAAACGTCTCAAACAGAAACGAAATCTTACCGTGCCTCCGACTGTAGAGTCTCCCTTATCTTCGAAAGAGCTTCTGTTTTAGCGAGCAGTGGCCAAGAACTACTTGAGGGCAGATTAGTGCACTTCCTCCCTGTCAGGCCACTGCAGGCAACCTGATGTCACTAATCTCGCCCCCTCCCTTGACAATACCCGCTCTTCCAACTGAGCGAACGGCCTACTGAGGATGGCACCCGCCTCCCGCGTTTACATCGACCCTGATGGAGACGTCTTAGCAATTCTGCTCAAGCCGGTAAAGCCATTTGCTCCCTGGCGAACCGACACTGAACCCTTTGTGAATGGTGAGCGCCACTCTGCCTACTGCCTACATTAGACTCACCTGCTATATGCAGATGGCGAACCCTGGGAAAAGACCGCGCACGATGAGCGTACGCTCCTCCTTTCTTCGAAACACCTGATGCTAGCATGTCCGCGTCTCAAGGCCATGTACGCTGGACCATGGAAAGAATCCACGGAGATACACGCGGATGGACTGCGGCATTGGGATCTAGGCAACTATTTGGACCCCGATGCCTTTGTTATTGTCATGAATATTATCCATGGCCGTAACCGCAGCGTGCCGCAAAAAGTAGAACTCGAAATGCTAGCTAAGATATGCGTCATCATCGATGATTTACAATGCCATGAAGCCACCGAAATGTTTTCACGCGTATGGCTGATGGCACTTAGTGGGAAAGCACCTCCCACTTACTACAGAGACTTGATCCTCTAGGTTTTTGTGGCGTCAGTATTACGCGAACCGGATACATTCCTAACGACTACTCGAACAGCTATGTTACATAGCGCACAAGAGATTCATAGTCTTGGACTCCCATTCCGCCTAGATATCATCGGTAGGCTCAAGTTGGTTCTCGCCCCTAATCCCTGCGATGCGCTGACATAACACAGAACAGATGGAAGCGAACCGAAAAAGGATGATCAGGAGCGCTATTAACTCCCTCCATACAATCGCCAGTACGCTCTGTAGGAGTGCGCCGAAGTGTAGCTACGAATGTGATGCTATTCTTTACGGCATGTTGATAAAGCAGATGCGCGAGATTGGCGTGCCGCTGCCCGGCGAAACCATACCAGATCAGGGGTTCGCCATGGAATCCTTGGTGAAGAGTATACGCCAATTCAGGGACCCGAAGTGGTTTAGTCAGGCCGATGTTGCTCACCAGTTCGTCCCAGAAGCCGAGCCTGACCTTGGGTTCGTCGCCTTCGGCTCGAGGAACGCCTTCAGCTCGATGAACGGATCGAGGACTATCGTCTTACAGCCCAACCAACCAGTTAAGTGTCTTGGCATCGAGAAAGGGCATAACTGCACCCTTCAGGCACTCCTTTTCAGGTTTAAAACATTACTTACGACAACCACGGGCCTCAAGCTCCCAAAGCAGTAAAACAGAAGTTGGAGAAGTTGTATTAATGGAGATGGTTGTTCTTCCTTGCACTCCCACGTCATTCACGAGCACGCGCCAGAAGAGAGTGACTGGCTACATAGCTAGAACATGGCACTGGGGGTTTAAATAAGTCCCGGTTTGTGTTGGAGCGTATGGTCGCTGGTCGCACTTTTTGCTGGTCGGAGGTCCAGTTCTGTGCTTCATGGAAAATACAAGAGCGTGACACGGTGCAAAATTATCTAACACTGTAAACCCGTCATGTAGTGACTTGTACTTCGTACTTTAAATAAATTGACACTAAAATTCAGAAGATGAACCTGGATCTTATTGTATGAGCTGTCAAGATAGCTGGACGCTGGAACTACTGCAAAGACGAGATAAGGAATATCTTCGTCTCGTCGGCTTATCAGCAACGCTGCCATGATATGGTAAACCCTTCGTCCGGGTCGGCACCTGGGCAGTGAGGTCTACTGGAAACGAGGATTCAAATAAAGAAATCCACCCTTACCTCCGAAATGGCCGTCATAGAACACGCGACTGAGCGATCTTGCCTCGGCGGACACAAGATGGGTTCAGGATAACCTGCGCGCCACAACAATCGCCAGGAGCGGCCGACATCTTTGGAATCGTAGATTAAGATAAGGGCATATCGATGTCCACATTAGCGTCCTTAGCAAACCCCGATCCTTGGCCTTTTTTTCTCCGCTCCCTTCATCCATCACATCCAAGCCGTAGTCTCGGTATTACCAGACCGATTCGTAAATGGTCGAGTGACAGATGCTTCCCTCTCCTGGAGAGACGCACACTTCGCCCACACTGGTTCAGGTTGAACCAGACTCTTGGTCTTGGGACCCTCATTAAATTAACACCCCCTTGTCCATTTCAATCTTTGGGAGCCATGTTGCCGAATTCGGTTCTTGTTAGCCGTGACCCCCATCCATTCCCACCTGTTCCCCACGCGGTTTACGCCCGCAAAGCAAAACCAAAAAAAGTAAAGCGATGCCGTCTCGTGAGCGTTTTCCTTATCTTCAGACCGTAAAACAGTCGTGTGGAGAGGAAAGCAGCATTAGTGAACGGGGTGGCAAGGGTCCCCTTCTCCAGCTCTGCTGTTCCTGCCTAATCCAGCACACGCCCCCCAAAGCAGCCAATTCAATCCATCTCAGGGAGGGTGTATCCTGGCTGCCTCCCCCTCTCAGTATGTAATTCCACTTGCAAATAGGTATATTCAAGGAACTCGTGTGGGGAGGCAGAGATGCCTCTGGTCGTTTTTCCATAAATATCACCGAGGCAATGGCTGACACAATTCTCGGGCCAAGAAAGGGACACAAATTGGTGGGGGGTGATGGCGAAATCTCATCGCGGGTGAGCTAATCTCCCACTGTGGATTGAGAGGGAGAAGGACCTGTGGAGTCATCTTCCCGGTGAGAGATCGCCGGCCCGCGGTTGCAGATTGTCCGTATGAAGTAGAACACCTCCTTCGCCAGGGCCCGGCGTGTGCGAATATCTCAGGCGGGTGTGGATCTCAAACATGTCTAGATGAATGTAGCCCAGGAGTCATCCCTATGCCCGCTGAGACTGCGGCTGGGCTTGGGAGCGTATCGAACGAAGTTTCTCGGTCCCCGCAATATTGCGTGATATCTCCTGAATCGGTCGAAA
Source organism: Scedosporium dehoogii (assembly GCA_002812735.1). NCBI lineage: Eukaryota > Fungi > Ascomycota > Sordariomycetes > Microascales > Microascaceae > Scedosporium > Scedosporium dehoogii. The sequence goes on from PGIR01000242.1 coordinate 3,926, forward strand.
GAGTACGTACCTGACCTAGCCGAGGATTGCACGTATCAAGCCGCACGCGAAGTAGGGTCCCCTCTCGATCCAACATTCCAAAGCCTGAACCACAGCGCTCCACAACCCAATCCAACTACTAGCAACGGCTGGGCTCCTCGCAGTTTAGATAAAGCCCATCCAATCTGCGGGGCGCTGCCACCGCAGCCCAGCAGTCACGAGGACATCTAGGCGTCCATCACTGCGTCGTAGCCAAGGCATCATTGAACCCCCATTGCCAGCCGCTCGCACGATTGCACACCCTGCATCTACATCTCCACCGGCTGCTTGCCTCGACAGATCGCTGAATGGCGACATATGAGCGGCAGTATCCCCCTTGTTTCCCCAATCGACCACCTGCAGGTCCATCTGACCGAGATTGAAGGGTCGCAAAACTTGGCAACAGAAACGGGCAGCCAGGGAGATAGAGCATTGCAACGGTGTCACTTGGATGGGCACGTGCCGAGTGAGATAAGCTTGGTGGAGTATTCCGTGATCTTTGCCATCCCGCATTAGTCCGCTTCGCCTTATCCGTCGCTGCTGATGATGATGGAGATACCCTTGATATCTATGCGGAACGAGGGCGACCATATGAATGGAGCACTTGGCGCCGCCGTGTAGAAGGATGCCGTGAGGGAGATAGCATGTGGTGCAATAATGACAGCAATCTGGCGGCAAGACCGGCACAAACAGTAAATCGGCGAGTTGTCCTCTCTCGATTCAGGATGCCGTTCCTCGCATGCTATGGCGTAGGGGGGTTCGCTCCACGATCAGCTGTTCAACGACTCAATCGTGTCAAGGAGCTCAGAAGGAGCCTGAGATAGCCCTCTCCAGCTCGAGTCATATAACTCTGCTGCAACCAGCGTGTCGGCCATAGATCCGGAGCTGGTTGGCACCCCCTGTAATACTCACATTGAGACCCCCTTAACGACTCTTCCGATTTTGGGAACCCCGCAGTGTAGAGAGATCATGTATGCGAAGAGACAAGAGTCCTTGGAAATGTCAAACTAAGACCCTGGGGAGAAGATGAGATATAAATTGCGTAAAGAACGAGACGTTTTGAGGATGGTAAACCTACCCAAACTTGATGTCGTGTAAGTTAGTTGGATCTACCATAGAAATGAGTGCTTGGCTTATATCTCCCGAGGATGAGGCGAAGCCTGGAGACACCCAGGCATGAAGAGGCCCAATGGCCAACGGGAGCACGGGCTCAATATCACTCATTGCTGGGAAGTTTTACACATTTTGTGCGTACATAAAATTAATTCTTCGTTTGCTGATAAGAAAACATTCCACTCGGAAAGGGAAGAGAGCAACCGTTCCAACGTCGTGGCGTGGCGGGGAAGGAGAATATCGAGAGCCCACGCATTCTGCCCAAGGGTCTCAAACCGTGTAAAGCCCCTCGCCTTCGAGCCCTATCTCGGTACATAGAATACGAGTAATGCGCTGCGCGTCAGAATAGGTGCATTACATACAAAGTAGAGTTCGACTCCCGACCCCACCATACTGCTACCCGAACGATTCCGGGCCATGACAACGGAGCCCTGTTCATCAGCGGGGGGAGCAGAGATCTCGAATTTGTAAGACCAAAAGAGTTCCTTAACCCAACAGCCAATCTACAAGTCCAAAGAGAGCCACATGGAAAAGAGGGATACACCCCGGGAAGAACAGGAAATGAAAAATTCATCCTTCGCCACTCCCCTTGGTCCTTTGGATCGAACGTGATGCGCGGTCAGACGGCCGTCCCGTTCCAATGGGCCCAGCTCTCACCCTCGTTCCTGCGCCAGTCCCGTGGAACCAGGAATGGGCGTGGCTGCGGCAGACACCATCAAAACCCTGGACGGACGGAGCGGGCAGGGCATCTTGGGAGCTACGGGGCCCACCCGGTCCCACGGTGCGTTGATCTTATGGAGCAGGTACTTATAAAGTTTTTGACCTGGGCATTTTTTTTATGGGGGTTCGAGAGGTCTGAGGCCACAAATTGGGACGATTCCAAAGGAACGTGGTCAGCTTGTGTGGAGGTGGTGCCGAATCCCGTCCTCGCGATTGGACGGAGACGGGTTTTTTTGTGAAGGCGCGGCTCTGACGACGCTTGCGGGGATCGGAGACTAAAAGGTTTTAATGCATCTTGTACATGATGCTTTTTTTTTTGCCTCCTCTCAAGTTTCTTATGTATTTTATTTTTAATTATTGAAATTTTTTGTGGCCTCGCAACAGAGGAAAATCTAGGATATTGAGTTCCTGGGCCCTAACAGTGCTGTCGTTGACGTCAAACCCGGAAAACTCGGCGTCCCACGCATGGGCCGGGTTGACGCAATCGATGAGGGGGATGTAGAGTGGATATTCACCGTCATGGACGCGGCCTTTTGTTGAAGATGGGCTCCTCTGAAACGACTCCAGGACGGATCATTTCCATTTTGACTTCGACACTGCCCCAGAGCGATGCATATGATTATCAACCCGTCCGCCACGGAAGCTTCGGTGGTTGATACAAGTCGGAGGTGCGGAATCACGAAAGCCCCTCGGGCGTCTGGCGACGAGAGCAGTCTCCTTAGTCTTGGAGGAGGGAATATCACCTCCGCACGCCCTGCATGGCAGTGTCGATGCATCCTCTCAGACAATCCACGTAAACCACGGTGCAAACTGGGGTAATGCGCACCGGTTGTGAAAAATGGATCCCATATGGATCCTCGGTAACTGTTCAATGGGGGTCAAGGTTTTTTTCGCGGGGAGCATCAAGAAACGTGTACCGGGAGGGGCGGGAAACAAGAGCAAAAATGACGGCCGGCGCACGATTTTCTGCAGGAGAGCTGAAGCAGCCCACTCTGGAGCTGTTGCCCGCTTAATTGGGAAAGGGGAGCCGCAGGGTTCTCCCATGCATGGTCGGTGCGGCTGGGGAGGGCCTCACAATCACAGAGAGGTATGGAGGAATGGAGATGGACAGCGCTTTGAGATACCGATGTAGAGGAGGAGAGAGGGATGCGGGGAGCGGCTGAACCGACTCATTCTTTCTCCGTCTACGAAGTAAACCAGCTCTGCGAAATATCGTGAAGAGAGATCATCTCATAGATGAGGCCATAGTAACCCTAACCCATTAGCTCTCGAATCCAGTTCTAGTTTCGAGCAATGACCGGGGGGTAAAAAGGACGATATCAAGAAGGGCAAGCAATAATCTATGGGGACGGGGTGCAGAGATAGCGATTAATCAATTGCCCTTTACTTCGTACGATGATAATTATTGGTTCCAAGTTGGTGCCCCCGCGTGTGCGAAGTGGGTAACGTGGCTATTGGTGCGGGGGGAAGAACAAGTTCGAGGAGGCATCGCAGCACAAGGCACAGGACAGACCATCAAAAACGACGAAGCACTTACTTGGAGGGGATGGAATTAAGATCATGCGTCGGTGCACAGGGCAAGGACGCACGAAACATCAAACACAGACTAGCATGAAGAAGGGATTGTACACTAGCACGGCACGCCGTTCAATGCTTGGATCTCACAGGAAACAAGAGTCTATTGCGATTCTCTAGCTTTCTGTCCACCATATACGCAGCTACTTCGTAGATTGAAGCCGGTGAATGCAGGGAGGAGAAATCAGAAGGAAAAAGAAAAGAAGAGGTTGTAGAGCAAGCCAGCCGCAAAATTGCGTGCCGACCGATTAGACCGAATACACGCAAGATCACGGGAACTGCTCAACGGTCTTTTTCGAGCGCGGAAGTGGGGTTCAGGAACTCAATGACGATCAATGATGATCCCATCTTGGATGAGGAAGTAATGACGTTGTCACCAGGAGAGCCCTCAAACTGTAACTTGCTAACTTGCTCTTGGCCCCCAATTCCTCATGCTGGACCTCAGTCTCTCTCCTCTTGGCCTGGTCTGGGGGGGCTAGACTCAGGCACTTTGCTAGCGCTCCACATAGCGATAACCTTAACAGTTCTAGTACGAAGTAAAGTTCAATGTTCCTACTGGAACTTCCTCCAGTCATACTCAAAATCTTTGGAGGATATTTTGATGCTGCTAAGCTCACAGAGTGAAGGAAGACAGAGAAAGAAGAATGGGTGTCTCCTTGTGCAAATGGGGGCTAAATGGCAGCGCTGGAATCTGGGCAACACATCGTGCTGGTCTTTCCCGCAATTGAGTGACCAAGATATGACCTTCCACTGATTGGTGTACTATGATGAGACATGCCTCGGGTTTGGTATCATGTTTAGAATCACCATTGATGTTGATGACATGTCGTGGGGTCTCGACGAAGCGCCCATTAATCAATTGACGGCGGGTAGAGTCTACTTCTGAGTACCGAGCTAAGCTCTTCCCCCTCTCCCTCCACAGTCCTCACAATGCCCAGTCCTGCATCATCATCGTTACCTGCCCCAACGGCTAGGTATTATCGAAAATGCATATGCACCATTGATGCTTGCCGCACAGAAGTCCAGTCAAAAAGTCACACAAATGCTACCCTCTCCTGTCGAATCAATTGATCTCTGCCCTCTGCCCTCTGCCCTCTGCACACATGCATTTGTCGACCGTGCTGGTACGAGGTCGGCTGCTCCTTCCGACTACCAGTTGCAGCAGAAGGTGCAGGGGATCATCGCAGATGCCACTTGACCCCCTCACCAAGAGGGCAAATCAATAATATTTTGATATAATATTTTATTAATGCCTTTGCATCTGCATTGTTATATGTATGTTTCTTGCATATGTGTTCGTCCGGTAAAGAGCCCCCCCTCCCCTTTGTTTCTATCCTTGGTCACAATCCCGTCTGTTTGCCCGCCTTGTCTGTCCATGCTCGGCAACCTCCTCACCGGACGTGGACTTGGAGCGGGGATGGGCGTTTCACTCGGCGGAGGTCAATATATCCCGAGATATGTTGGGTGGGGTGCCTACTATCTGTCTACTCTCTTCCTTGCCAGCTGGATGAAACTAAAGCCAGCCTAACAGTAAACAGCGTAGCGAGTGCTGGTCGGCCTCTGGACTATAGTCAAGTGCGGACTATTGTGCATTCAACTATACAGATTAATTCGTTTTGGACCGGCTGCATCGTCGAGGTTCTGTTATCGGACTCTTGGACAGAATCCCAAGATGGAAATGGCCTGGCCTTGGTCCGTTGGCAACTTCCCCAAGAGATGAAGGGCCCAGCAAGGTGGAAGGCAGGAATCAATGGAATTGATGATTTATCCAAGACTCTCCCCTCCCCAAGAAGGAACACTCGAGTCCAGTTCGACTGCTACAAGAAGCGTCCACATCCCCCTTGGGTCTTTCAATCTTCATGTCCTTCAAGCCCAACGACACAGCTTTTTCTTCAAATTTTCTTGCTCCTCTGACCAAGACTAGACTTGCTCGAGCTGCAGCGTAGCCCTCTCAGTTTGCTAACGGCCTGCCCTACTCTGTACAATTGTACGACACTCCCTGTCGACCCACATCTTGATTATATATTCACTGCCCCTCTTGTCACTGCTTCCTGAACCAAACTTTCTTGCAACATTGTTGTGGAGCGGTGCCCGTTGCTAGCTCCGAGGTTCTATTTCCGTACGTACGAGGTACGCTTCAGTGAGAGTTTCCGTTGACGGTAAGGGCGTGGAAGCCTGGCAATAGCACCGACCGAACCCCACCGACTGACGAGCCAAGCTCGCCAGAGCCACACATTATTGAAGCTTTGGCGAACAGGGCTCGGTGCTTTGGTGTCGAGGAACAACAGACAGCCCCTTAAAGACGGCCAAGTGGACAAGAAGGGAAGCCATTGAAGCCTGATCTAAGAAAACCGGAGTCGACGGAGAGCTTGAAAGCCGAAACAAAACAGGCTCATCATATGCAAGTTGTTCTTCGCACCCCACACGTCATAAACAACAGATCGGAGGGAGGCCTTCTTTCTTTCTTCCTTTTTTTGCCTTCTTCAATTTTCACCGAGATTCTCTGGTTTAACCGAGTATCGGTCCCCCAAAATTCCCGAGATCGAGCCTGCGCCGAGAAGAGTTTCCTGCCGATCGGGTCCAGCCAAATCATATTCCTTTTTTTCCCCAAAGATAGGCCACCTCTTGTCTGAGTGGTGTGCGCCAAGTACGAAGCAGCCTCTGGCACTATTCCATAGGTGCTCCACATGCCTAAATTCACGAGGGGCGTGTGAGAAAGATCCCGACTCTTCGCTAGTTTACATGTTCATTGGCCTCACACAACCTCTCAGCGCCTCTCCGCTTTCGGAATTGACGATCGACTCACGCTTGGCCAGTTCTTTTGTTATCTGGAGACTGGAGCTGTGAGTCTATCGTTTCCTCATCAAGGTTTCAAAGTACTGGTTGGAGTCGAATCTCTCGTGGCTCCTCGAATACATTTATTGGGCCTTGCTCCTCCGGTGTCTGGCCGGTGATACAGTCTTGGACAACTCTCTTTTATTTTCATTTTCAAAATTTATTCCTGGTTCGTTTCTTTTGAGACGTTCCAACAGTCGAGACAAGAAAAAAAAAAAATTGGACTTGTACAGCCCTAATAGACCCAGGGCGTGTTCCTGCCTGAACCTTGCCAGAGTTTACCTGAGAAAAGCGGAGAGCCAAAGAAGCAAGAGAAGGTAGAGAAGCCAGTCAAGAATCGGGTCAGGAACCACGTTTTTTCCCTCTGGAGCTGCTCCCCACCCGCGCTCCCACTCACTCCCACTCACTCCCAGTCACTCCCACTCTCACACCCTCTGCCTCCCACTTTGGCCTCCCCACCTGCTCCATGTAAGTGCTCTCTCCCTGACCCTCCCTGATCCCACGCCCATCGCCCAGATCTCGATCAGTCCAACCCGCAGCTAAATAGTTCGATTCCTCCGTTTCGCAAATTGATTGTCTAACTCGCTCCACAGCTGGCTCGAGTTTTCGTATACGAGTCACCGGATATAGTAGGAGTCGGGTTTTGCTTTATTTTTTCGATTTTTTTCTTCTCATATTTGTTTCTCCTTAAACCGATCATATCCCCATACATCGGGATTCATATTCTTAGACATCAATCCTCCCTGGCAATTTGGGAATTCTCAATCTGTTGCGAATAATACTCACAATTGCAACGAGTCGAAACACAAAGAACCGACCCCCCCTTAGCGAACCAGCTATATAACTTCAACACCACCTGCCGATCCCAGTTCGCGATCCTATTCCTCCTTGGGGCAACCGAAGCAATCAAGTTGTGCAGCACATTATTACTTTTGTCTCTCACCTGTCTCAGTATCCGACCGAGCCCTCTAAGCTTTTTAGGAGCCTCTCAAGTGCTGGCGGTCTGTCGCTCCCTCACTGTCGCCATTGAGTGGACCAGTCACCACACTTACACCATCGGTGACGCAACTAACGCCATCCGACCAACAAGCGCTGACAGCACCCGAGAAGATCTGCTGGAAAAAAGACCAAGCCCCAAAGAAAACGAGCTCACTCCAAAGTCCCGAAGTCCTAAACCGACTCACAACATTCAAGCCGACAAGCCAAACCTGCTCATTCTCCCTCTAAGCTCCCACACAAGAGGCACGGACAAAAGTCACAAGCCCCCGCCCGTTTTTTCCTTGTTCTGTCGACGCGTTCCAACTCACCATTCCATTGGATTACACCATCGACGCCGCCTTTTTGTCCTTGTACCCCTCTACTTTTCAGACCAAGTTTGGACAGACTACAAAAAAAAGACAGGGCCCCGGTCCAAGCCTCAAGAGCCAGGCGTCAGACCTTCTTCCTCTTTTGGTCCTTATTTCTTATCACCTGCCCGTCCGCCTGACGCTGACTGCACCCACCCGATCGACCCGGAACTGCCAGGCTTGCCTACCCTGATAGGTACACTTTGTACATCAAAGCCCCAGTGTGTGTACGAGTCCTGGCGCCATCCCTGGCCAGACCCAATCTGCCAAAGAGGTTGTCGGCGCTATTCTCGTTCTTGTCGAAGCCATCCAGGTCTCGCCGAAATTTGATTGATAGTTGAAAAGGACCTTAACCCCGATCTCTCAAGCTCTTCTCCGGGTGTGCCTTTCCAGCCCCTCCCGCCGCACCGAGCATTATTATTATTAGAGTATTTTAGAGCTCTGGATTCCCCCGGATTTCTTGGCAAAAGGTTCATGCTCGTTCGTGACAAACAAATAGTGGGCAGCTCATCCTCAGGGAATTATAAGGCTACGCCACAGCCAATTCGTTATTCCCTTCCTTCGCATACCTTCGCACCTCTCGTCCCACTCACACTTCCTACATTTTCCTGTCAAATTTCAATTTGACTCCTGGTTCGACCAATAGCCACGGATCAAACGATAGAGAATTCCAGTTTCCCGAGAAGGCGCAGCGGATTAGGAAAGAAGAGAAATCAAAAGACGAGAAAAGATTTGCTGCGTACCTGCTTCTATTTCCAATTCAGCTCGGAGCCCCGATTAACCGCCGGTCAGCAACGCTTCATTGGGAAGGAAGTTCACGAAACACCACACCACAACTGTGACCACTCCCAAATTGAGCGGACTCTTTTTCGCCACTCTCAACAGCCTACCCGAGAATCGGCTGTACCCACGCGCACCTAATCTACTAGGAGATTATCGCGATTGAAAGGAGAAAAAATTTTTTTTTTTCCTTCCTCGCCCTCTGTCCTTGTATTTCTTTTCGGATTAATCCACATCCAAGCGGGGATCTTGGGCTTGAATCGATAAAACCCCTGACTCCTTTCAAGCTCATCCCCCCCCCCCCCCTTTCGTCAAAGCCGTTCTCCTCAGTGGGAACGACCCCGATCGACTGTTTAGCTCGCTTATAATAGAGCTTTGTGGGACAACGAAAAAAAAAAAAACCGACGTCAACCCCACAGCTCCAGTCTGGAAGCAACATAATACTTTATCTCCCCATCTTTTCTCATTTTCCCATCTCTCCTCTCTCTGCCTTATTCAGCAAGGCCTTCCTCTACCGCCCACTCTCTCCATACTTTGGCTGGTACTTGGACGTTGCTTGATCCAGGGCCGCCTGGCCAACACGGAACTCAACGTCTCACTTTCACCACTTTCACCACTTTCACATTTTCTCATTCACACTTCAACTACACCAAAATGCCCAGCACACACCATAGCCGGAGGAAATCCGGTCAAGGCCTCTCCGCGAACACATCCCTGACGGACGTGAGGAAAGCGACGAGCTCCTCACAGCGACATCGAAGCTCTGGCAGCTCATCTAAGAAGTCGAGGGACCAATCGAACTACAAACTCGGGAAGAGCCCCAAGGAAAGGGAAAGGGAATATTACGAGTACGCTGATGACGGAGACGGTCGAGATACCTTTCCTCAGTACTGGTAAGTTTTTGTTCCTGGTTTACTCTCTTTTCGCGACTATTTTTTTCCCCTTATTTTCCTTTTTCTTTCTTCTCTTTTTACCTTTTACCTCCCCTTTCCATCTTTTGCGCCATGGTGGCCCATCGTCCACTGTTCCCGCCAAGGGAGGTCGGTCTGCACACCAATTCCCGAGGAAATAGCGAAAGGGTAGTCATTCTTCGTCTCCTCACGCAAGCGACGTCCCGAGGCGGGTCACTTGTTGGGACCTTATTACCCCATCCGTCGTCGTGCATCTCCACCTGACCTGCGACGTGACCTGAAATTGTGGACGGGGATCGCCGTTGCGCTCTCATGAGCCGAAAGGTCCAACGAATGGTTCGGGACGAGAGGACGATGGTAGCACTGTTCCTGCAGGCCGCCACAGCGCCTAGAGTCTTTTTTTTTTTTTTCTCGTTATTCTTTTTGATTTTATTTTCCAAGCTAATTATGTACCCCGTGTTAGTATGGCTTGCGAAAAGCAGTTCCTGCCCGCCGACGACCGATGCCTATACTGCTCAGAAGCGTATGTATTACCCCATGCATGAACCCCCCCAGCAGTAGAGAACTGAATGACCAATGCGTCTCACAGATGCCGCGAATATGACGAAAACTCATTCCAGCACATTCCACCCCACGGGGCGAGAAGCACGGGTTACCAACAACAATCTACCAACTCATCCACATCATCACTGTACAGCTCGGGACACTACCGCGAACCCAAAGACATCATCCCGCGCGCCTGCCCCTCTAGACCTACATCTACGTACTTTGCGTCCTCGCCAGTGGTGCCGGGTGACGCAACAGCAGCAATCTCGGCTCTTCGGTCACTTACCATCCGGTCGGGCAGCCCGCCGTCACCGACGACAGGTAGTGGTGGAGTAGGATCGAGCCTCTGGCCGTTCACGCGCAGCGCGGCAAGTCCGGAGACGACGTATCCACGTGGGGGGTTCTCGTCGACCTACGACAGTGCGTACACGAAAATGGGGTACGCCTCGTCGGGGATGGGGATGGCTAGTGGTGGTGGGTACGGGGGCGGTCACTACAGTTCCAGCGGGGTGGATCGCCCGCTCCCGTCTCGTCGGCCAGGTGGTTACTCGAGGCCCAAGAGCATCGAGCTGGTGACGCCAATGGTCAGTCGATGAACGAATAGGGGAACCGTGCGTGGTCCTGCTGGTTTCTAGCTGGCAAGATCTACACAAACTACTGCGACGGCTATGACTAGCCAAGCCACAAGAAAATTGCGGGGTTGGTTTCGTCAGGGGGTGTGTGGTGTGGGAATCAGGGACGACTAAAAACGTGGAGAAGGAAAGGGTGAGTGGGGATGCTGCCCCTTGCCATGGGTTCACGACTTTATGACTTATTACCTATTGTATAATCATGGGAGGGCCAGAGGAGGAAGGAGAAAGGGAGGTCCAGGAGTATAGCATTTACAAAAAATATGGTGAGAAGAGGGGATGTTACTTTGCCTTTACCCTCGTTGGGGAAAGGGATGAGTTGTTACTATTACTGCATGCATACATATACATACATACATACATCATACATTACATACCATATATACAAGGAAGCCTCGGCTCAATGAAGAAGCTCAATGAGGAAGAAACACAGCATTCCGAAATGGCACGAGTCATGAGGTCACGAGAGCAGGTTTACTAGTTTACAGGCACTAGAACAGCAAAAACGCCAATGCTATTCAATTCCCCTAGCGCCGCATAGACCATTAGGCTGTGTGTTGGTTTCCCTGCGTGGGGTAATAACGGCAATTGAGAATGTCTGTCTAGGATGCCTGGGCGGACGGGGGATGAAGAGAATGCAGGAGAAGGAGGAGTGGTGGCTGTCAAGTTTGCAGGAGTCGAATGGTGCTTGCGTTCCCCGCTAACTTCATAGAGGATTCGAGATAATCGCTGTGTTGGAAGTGAACATGATCTTTGTCCCTGGGACTATGAGATAGTAATGCTATAATACGTGAGAGAGGGACGATATAATCCCGAAACATTGAAGAAACGGAAAAAAACGCAAAAGAGGGGGGAGAAGTTGATTGTCCTGCCCAGCTGACCTCTTTTCGAACTCCAGGATGTTGGTACTAAGTTTTTGGCGATTTTGGCGATTTGGCCAAAAGAGAAGTAAAAAATCCGGGGTAATGCGACCCCCTTTTTTTGGGGGGGGGGGGCAAGCGGGTTAGTTCGGGCGCCAAGAATCTGGAGAATGAGAGACTGAAGCTGTCATGAAGTGCACGGATTTTTTTTTCCTGGACCTCACCAGTTTCGAAACAGTGGTAATTCGTAGAGGATTTCGTTGATGTAAGAAATTGAGAATTGGGAATTGAGGAGATCAATTCGGGTGTCCCGGACGTGTGCCTCTGTTAATGGCAGCAGGAGGTCAGGTCCGGGGATAGCAATCTTGACGATACCTCGGTACTTGCCTCACTTTTCGTTCCTTGCTTCCTCTTTTGTCGCCTTGTTTCTTTTTTTTTTTTTTTTTTTTACTTGGATTAATAATCTCGCACTAGGATGGATAAAAACCAATTGAAGGGAAAAAAAAAGAAAGAGGCAACGAGGTCTATCAGCGATTTCCTCTATCTCTCCTTTCATCCTGCAGCGAGGTTGCAGTGCCGCTAGGGAAGGTCATGTGAACAGGGAGGGACATTACGAAGTAGAAATAGCAACAGACGAAGAGAAAAGAAACCCATCAGTTCAATTGATCTGAGTTTCCTTGTTTGCTTGTTTCGTTCCCTGCTTCCCCTCAGTCCGGTCAATGCTACCACCCCCGCGTTTTTGACCCCCCAGCTTCCCCTGCGCCGAGAAAGTGGGTTTTAATTCATCGGCGAGGGGTGTGTTTTCTGAGTGGAGGGACATTCTTTATTTAATGTTTGCGGGGTAAGAGAGAGACGAAGCTGGCTGAAGAGACCAACGGACTACAGTAAGATGGAGTTTGGTACTATTATTAAACAGAAATGTAATGCACAAGAGCCAGAGTTGGGAAGAGAAGAGCGCTTTGCCGTGTTGGGGTGGGCGGTTGGATTTTATTGGTACAAGGAGTTGGTTAGGGAGGGAGAAGAGAGAAACGGGAGGAGGGTGGATGCTCGTCTCGAGAAAGATTTCTCAATTTTTCTCTTCTTCGTAGCTTCGAGGAGGCATCATGATAGATATATATGTTCTGGCCGATTTGTCATAATTTTGTTCATGTTTAATTACTATTGTATATGCATGGAAGGTTAAGAATGAACGGAGAGATGCTCGAAGCCTCTTCAAAATGGCATCTTGGTGAGTTGATCGAGTCGAAACTCGCCAGTCTGTGCCCTATGTGGTACCTCTCACTGTCTAGATCCCCCACTGAAGCAAAGATCAACATTGTTACAATTACAACATGCTCGAGGTAGTTGTTCGAACCGTTGCTGGTTACCTCAAGTCGAAGGGGGGGGGGGGGGGGGGGGGGTAAAACAGCACGAAAAAGAGAAGATCGATCGCCGAAAACGTCAAGGATTGATCATCTCTCTCATCTCCTCTTATCCTGCATTTTACTCAACTTCGTTCATGTTCTCTCCGAGAACTCACTCCTGGTTCGGCCGAGAGAACTATTACTACAACCCAGAATATCCAATGTCAACGTTTCATCAACATCCCTCCTCGAGCAACTCGCCAATGTCTCACAGCATACCTCTACTTCGTGCCCATCTTTGGTAACACGCGCGAGATTCCGGCATCTTGCAAGGCACCCGGGGAGAAACAGACATAAAGCGACACTCATTCTCTTTCCAAGCACAGGACACAGAATAGGTCAATATGCAAAAGAATCTCAAGAGGCCATAAAATCTTTAATCTTCTTTTTTTTTCATACATAAAGGCGGAATATCTCTGTCCCCACCCTTTCCCAAGCCCGAAAAGAGAAAAGGAAAAAAAAAAAAAAAAAGAAGAAAAAATACATACATTCCATACATACAGAGAAGAACCCCCATCCACCCTCAAAACAATAACTCGAGGCGAAAAAAGAAAACACAAAAAGCAACCGGGAACAGAAAAAAGAAAAATGTTTCCCTCTCATAGTTTATAATCCATACACTTCATAGGGGTCAAAAAAAGAAATGCGAGATGAAGATTTGTTGAAAAAAAAAAAAAAAAAACAATGCGGGAGCATGTGTAAAAGAGAAGCAGTAAAACACCCTCACCCCGCCCTTAAAACGGATGTCCTGCCGCCCCCGGCCGCGAGCTCGCCATCTCTCCGTACCGACCACGATGCTGCGTCGTGTCGTATGCTTGAATAAGCTTCGTCTGGCCTTCTTCCGCCTGCGAGAAAGCGTAGCCTCTTTGCTTGCGCATGCGCTGGACCTGTCGGACCTTGCGGATCGCCTTTTGGAACTGCTCCATTCTGTAGAAAGAAAAACGCCTATTAGCTTCGTGTTGTGAATGAGCAGAGAAAGGGGATGAGGAGGACTCACCGTGGCCTGTAGTCCTGAATGTTATACTTCTGTATCTCCTGAATATGGTGATACGTCCTCGGGAAATACATCCGCTTAGCAAACTTCCAAGCAAAGTCCCTCAAAAGACACATAACCGCCAAAACCACCGTCTGCAGCCAGAAGACCGGGTTCCCGTACAGCTTCGGTATAACCCCCGTGTACTCCCTCGACACGTTGGCCATCGGCGCCACGATACCGTACACGGCGATAAACACCCACCAGATCGCCATCGACCCGGGGATCGCCAGCACGTGGTACTTCGTCCAGTTGGACGTGATGAGCGCCGCCTTGCCGAGCACGGTGAGGAGCACGGCGCCGTAGAGGGCCGTGCCCCAGACCCAGTGGCCCGCGATCTTGCCGTCGCCGAGGACGAGGTCGTTGTACCAGATGAGCTCGCCGAAGATGTACAGGATGATCGAGTGGTAGACGGCGTTGCCGACCCATTGCACGAATACCTTGAGCCGGAAGAATTCGTTGCGCTGGCCCATTTGGTATAGTTGCGGGTACCGGTCGAGGAGACGCGCCGAGATGAACTGGTCGAGGATACCTAGTGCCAGGGGAGGGAGGACCGTGTAGAAGACGTTGTAGAAGGACAGTGTCCATGATTCGTAAATGACTTGTCCGGAAAACACGTTTTGGAAAGTGAACTATGTGAGAGTGTCAGAAGAAGATCCGAGTAAGAAAACCGTGCCAAATCAAGACTTACCCAGAACTGCGTCATGTACAAAGTAATGTTCTTATAAAAAGAAAACAGAATCGTCTTGCTAACCCGCTGGTAGCTCCACGCACCATGCACGAGCAACAACTTCCTCAAATACCTAAACTGCGCAATCGCCACGTCAGCGCTCCTCGCCGCCTGCAGACCCTCGACGCCGCTAATACCGACGCCGATGTGCGCCGCCTGGATCATCGCAACGTCGTTCGCCCCATCGCCGATAGCGAGAAGGATCGACTCCTTCTGGTACCGCTTGACGAGCTTGACCACGAGCGCCTTCTGGAGCGGCGACACGCGGCAGCAGATGACGGCCTTGCACATGACGGCGAGGTCGAGGAACAGTTTTTCTAGGTCCTTTTCGAGCGCGTACGTGAGCGATTTGCCGTCGATGATGAGCGCCAGCGTCTCGAGCTCGATCGTGCCGTCGCCCTGTGTTCGGATGGCCTCGATCTTCTTCGCGATGTTGTCGCGCGTCGCCTCGGCCGATTCTTCGTTTACGATCAGTAGCATCATGTCTTCGCTGAGCAGCTTGCAGCTCATGCCAATGTTGATGGCCGTCTCCTGCCTGTCGCCCGTCAACACCCACACTTTGATGCCCGCCTGCTGGAGGGTATGAATCGTTTCCGGCACGCCGTCTTGAAGGCGATCCTCGATGGCCGTGGCGCCGAGCAGGAAGAAGTCATGCTCGATAATCTCGGCGGCCTTGTCCAGCTCATCGGCACGGTTGCCACCGACCGTGGTCTGGGCTTGGTCAAACACCTGGTACCACTCCTGGAACTCCGGCTCGGGAATCTCTCGCATGGCAAGACAAAGCGTCCGAAGTCCCTCCGATGCGTACTCCTCGAGGTGTCTCAGCGTGACCTCGACGTGGGGGTTATTTTCGTTGAGACGCTCGAGAATCACCGTATCGGCTCCCTTACAGTAGCATCGAATCTTGCCGTCGGGGCACCGGTAGATGGTTGACATTCGCTTTCGGGTAGAGTTGAACTCGCACACGGCTAGGAGCTCGTACTCCAGTTCCTGGCCACCAGCCTCGATAATAACCGACCTGGGCTTACGTGCGGTGAATGTGTAGCCGAGCTCCACGGCACCGGCTACCAACGCACCCTCATCGGGCGAAGCGGCCTGGTACTTGATCTTGCCCCCCTTCTCCTCCTCTCGCTCGGGAATGACGGTATGGCAGGTGGCCAAGAGCGCAAGGAAGTGGTCGATAGCGGCGGCCGTCTCATGCTGGTTCTCAAGATTCTGTCGAAGTGTTTTAAAGTCGTGGATTCCAACCTCGACGCCGTCCTGGATCGTCGCTCTCCGGTCTTCGGGCACCTCGTCGGCGTACTGGATTCCGGCAATACTGCACTGTTTAAACTCCATCATATTGCACGTAAGCGTGCCAGTCTTGTCCGAGAATACGTATTCGACCATGCCGAGCTCCTCCACTAAGCTGGAGGTTCTGCAGTTGGCCGGCGTGTCCGTCTGGTCGTAGTACATGTCCAGGTCATCGTTAATGAGCAGACCATGCCAAAGCTTGACGATTTCGACAGTGACGAAGAGGGAAATAGGAACGAGAGACGAGAAGAGAACCCAATACGTGACCATGTCCTTCAGAATAGCCCTGACAATCTGGCCCGCATCGCTGATGGGCTCCAGCATGAGGTACGAGAGGGAATCAAAGTCGATCCTACGAGTTACCAGGTCGCCGACGGTCGAGATGATGCTGAGAACCAAGAGAATGGCGACCAGGAGAAGAACGAGGAGATTCACTTTCTTCTCCACCTTGGTGCGCTTAATTGGTGCCGCCGTGGCATTGCGCATAAGCTTAGTCTCGTGACCAGTAAAGACGACAACGCCGTGGACCCAGGGGGTATTCCTCAGGGTAGCACCGCGGAGAAGAAGCTGTTCGGGGTTGAGAGGCAGTTCTTTTTCACCACCGCCGGTCTGCATCGTGATCGTAGCTTCGTACGTGTACAAGCTGCTGTTGGGCTGTTCCGACTTGATTCTGCCACCTAGGCGGGAGAGCTCGCTCGTGCTAACCATGGTCGAAGTTTCCGGTAGACCTTGCTTAATCTTGAGGTTGGTTTCGCCGTCGAGATTCGCCGTTTCGATATAGCAGAGACCTTCGGGCTCGGAACTGGCGAGAAGAACCAAATCGGCAGGGAATGGCTCCTCGGATTCGACCCTGATAATGTCGCCCACGGCCACATTGATCCACTTCGTTTCGGTAAACTCGGACCCCCGCAGGATGCGGGCCTTGGACATGTTGAGGCCCTTGTCGGCCTGTCTCCTCTTGTAGTCTTCCACCAACTCCTTACCAGCCGACACCAGCAGCACAATGATAAGGGGCGCAATGGTCGTGTATTGATTCGTCGGCGACAACCCGGGAATCTGCTGTAGCGCTGCGGTGAACAGGAAGAAGATGTTGGCGACTTTGGAGAACTGTTCGAAGAGGAAATTGGGGAGGAAGGTCGCAACGTTGTATTTCGCCGTCGAGATGTGGTTGTCGACGTACTTGTTCGCTGCGTTCGCCGGCGGGTTGTTGAGATATATTATACGGGGTCCTAGGGTCGCCGGATCGGGTTTCGATCTTCCAAAGCCGAACTTGAAATTGCCCAGATCAAACTTACTCTCCTTTTTCGTTGTGCTCCTTTGATCTAGATTGCCAGAGTCTACCCTCGTGCTAGTCTGCTCCGTTAAAGGTAGGTCCATCTCCGAGTACCCTTGACCCATGCCCAACCTATTCTTCACTCGACCAAAGAAACCACCGCCGAGCCCGAGAACGCTATTCCGTTGTCGCGCATTCTGCCGGGCCGGGGTCGGGCCAGTCGAGGGCGGGACGGCGCCGCCTTGTTGATAGTACGAGTCGGCATCGGTGGGATAGTCGTCAAAGTCATCGGCGTACCGCTGGTAGTTACCCAGCCCTGACGACTGACTAGCCTCGTAGCGGTTCAGTTGGTAGGGACCTGTGTTAGCGCCGACGATACCGGCTTGTTGTTGAGGAGGTGGTGCACCAGTCGAATATTGGTTTCTGAAGGCGCCGCCGCCGCCACCGCCCACTCCTCCTCTTCCTCCTGCTCCTCCTACAAAGTCGTCATACGAAACGGATGGCCGACTTTGGGGATCGTGGTCGGCGGTATAGGATCGAAGGAGGTCATCGTCATTAAGGTCGGAGCGCTGGCCGGTGTAATATACAGGTTGTTCGTTTTCTAAATCTATCAGGCTGTTCCGCGAGTGCTGGGGCTGCCCACGCGTAGGTCTCCCCGACATGGCGGAAAGGGAAGCCCTCGGGGGCTGTGAGGATTATGATGGCGGATATGGGGTGGGTTTCGATCAGGATAGGCTCGATTGCGATGATGAATTAGGATTAATGGGCTGCATGCGGGAAACGAGGGTCGTTCGAATTGTTGGAATGCTTTCGAGCTCTGTTGCAACTCAGCGAGCGAGATGTTTCATTGGGCGGGTAAACAGATTCGGAAGGGGCTCGACAAAGGGGAGGGTTTCGAGATGATGAGCGAAGGGGAAGTGTGAAAATCGTCGAAAAGGCTGCGTAGTCCTTTTTTTTTTTTTCCCCTTCCTTCCCTTTCAGATGTTAAGGTGCGCACGAAACGAATGGGAAAGTTTTCGAGGGACGGACGAATTTCGTCGGCTTAGCGTCGTAGTAGCAGAGTCTCCAGAAACATTAGTGAAGTTGAATTACGTGTTCGGGGATGGGAGATTCTTTCAAAGTCTCGAAGGCGGATGATTGACAAAGGGTTCGATATTTCCGAATTCATCTGTCGCGGCCAGCCCAGCACAGCCTCCTTTTCTGGCGCAGACGTTGCCTACAAGGAGTACGAAGTTACGTGGTGTGAACGAATGCTCAAGAATCATTGGGTTTTTGGAGACAGGGGTAAACTGTAAAACTTGCAAAGACTAAGACGGAGTCTACGTAGCACCGTCGAGCCGGGCGGGGAGCACTGTACACTACTTGCCCAAAGCGACAAGCTGACAGTATTAGAGATGACAACAACTGTGCCAGCCTGGCATCCCAGCTGCAAGCTTGCGTTTGCACTTGTGGCTGGGGCGTGTTACAGGTGGGAAGCCCACTTTCCTCCAATATAAACTTCCTGTACGAAGCAGGAGGTCTAGGTCTAGGTACGGTACTTCTCCAAAAGCAGTTGCTTAGATAACATTCTCTCTCTTTACATGTATTTGCTCCTAGTTCTTGAAACCGTGAAATTTAAGATGCGGATTTTACAAGACCGTTTCTGACAGGCATCAATTGATTCCATTCCATTCTTCCCTTTCAGCCCGAATGCCAGTGTGACGATTCCGAAGGACCCGTTGGGCTGGTGCAAAAGCAGTGGCTGAGGTGGAAATAACTTGAAAGCATCGGCGCAACTAGCCCAATCCAGCCAAGTACATGTACAGTCGGAGTTTATTATACGAGACGCTGCAGTGCGAAGTACGAAGTGCAAAATTCACTGCGAAGGGACTTGCTTGGGACCGTCTGCAGCACCGCACAGTACAGGATGCACATCATCCCGCACTTGCACTATGTAACGTTTAGCTTGGAGATATTTTGTGGCTGGGGCTACTAAGAATATCCCAGGCGGCTGCAAAGTACTGGGAAAGACCCCTGGAGAAGCCCGCCATCTTCTCAATATCAACCATCTCAAACAACTGAGCCTCAACCAACATACAACATCCATCCTTCGCTCTCACACCGCCTTATCAGTCTAATTTACACAACAGCCCGTGAACTGTAGCATTTTAACTGTGCCTTAAAAAACAGTCTCACAAGCTACGCTCCCAGAGCGAATCGAGATCGGATTTTTAAACTAGCAACCCGGTCAAGCCTGGCATCATCAGCCTCCGATACGAAGAGTCTCCGCTATCTCGCCACCCTCAATCATGGTCTGCTCCAAGTGTCAGAAGCTCACCAAGGGAACTACCCTTGCGACCCCCGAGGTCAAGAAGAAGAGCGAGATGTATTACGGTTCTCTGGCTTCTTCGTCCAAGGGTACAGATAAGAAGAGCGTGACGCTGGCAAATGCGGGTGTTAGCAAGGTTCGTCTCCCAGCTCTCCGTTTATTCATTCATTTATTTTTCTATCTAACACAATCTTCAGAGCAAATTATTGTCGAAATCTGCCAAGAATCCTTATGCTCAGTATGCGAGTTCCTGCTCAAAGTGCAAGACCAAGGTATCCCAAGGCTTCACTTATTGCCAATCTTGTGCATATCAGAAAGATGGTGAGTCGTCATTCCCGCCTCTTAGAGCTAGCATAGAACTAGGTTGGCTAACTTCCGGAAGCATGCGCCATGTGCGGTAAGCCTAATAAGAAGGCAAAGACCGGCGCGCCTGTGATCAGCGGTCAGAAATTCAATCTCAAATGATGAGGCGGTCTGCATAGGACTTATCTACCACAACAAGCACATGAAGCATCTCGTGTCACGAGTTCTTTCTGGCAATGTAGGCCCGGAATATCCAGTGCCTTGCCACGCGCGTCGATACAAGCCCGCAGACTTGAGGAACGACAAGCAACGCCCAGGAAGGCTAAAATGAGATGGCCACGGGCTGAGTACCGAGAGGCCGAGGGCACTACTCGCTTGGAGGTGAACTACTACCATATACCAGGCAGGGCGTCGAGAGCGTGACGATCTGGGCACATATAACACTCTGATGGGACCTGATGACAATTAATCATAATTCATTGTTTAACTCAAGTACATAAACTAGCTCTGCACCTTGAACGCATCCAAACAGGTGCTCCAACGCCCTATTTCATCCGAATACCAAAGAAAATCAATCTGCATTCCCACAGTTCCTTCAAAGCGACGGCCTCCGGGGGTTCCAGACCGCCGTCTGTAGCCAGTCCTTCATGTGCTTGTTCACCTCCTCCGCCCCTTGCCACAACACCCAGTGGCTCGCGTCGACCTCGACCTTCGTCAGCCGGTCGAAGTGTTCACCCATGCTCTGCGCCATCGCCGGCGGCAGTGCCTGATCCTTAGAAGCGGCGATAAACAGACTAGGAATATTGATGCGAAGACCCTTGAGGCCCTTCTTCAGCAAGGGAACCTCCTCCTTGTAGCTGAGCTCGCCGGTCCTATACCAGTTCAACGGACCATGCAGACCGTTCCTCGCAAACTGCTCGGCGTAAAAGTCGATCTCCTCAGGGGTAGCGAGCGGCGTCGGGCCCATCTTCTCAATGTTATCGAAAAGGACGCCGTCCCGGGTCGAGAATCCGTACTCCCCATCGGGAGTCTTGCCACCAAACATGGCATTCAGGAACTGCTTCATCTTCTCCTTGCCCTGAATCTGCTTCTCGACATCGTCGCCCTGGAACTGCAACTGGTACCTAAAATTCTGCAGCTTCCCCGCCTTGATAATAACATCCAAGGGCACCCACTTCTCTTTAGGCGGACCATAGGGCACGCAAGCGCAAAACACGGCCTTCACGATCTTAGGATGCCAAAGCGCGACCCTCCACGCCAGACCCGCGCCCCAATCGTGCCCGCCAACAATGACGGGGACGTTGGGCCCGCAGACGTGCTTGACGAGCTCGGCGACGTCGTCGGAGAGGTTCTTGAGGGAGTAGCGCTCGGGCTCAAGGGGTGCGTCGGTGCCGCCGTAGCCTAGGTTGTCGGGGACGATGACGCGGAGGTTGAGGGCGAGGAGGGCGGGGATCTGGTAGCGCCAACCGAGGCTGAGGTCGGGGAAGCCGTGGAGGAGGAGGACGGTGTCGACGGGTGGGGAGGTGGGGGGGTTGGCGAGGAGGTAGTGGTAGGTTTGGCCGCGGATGAGGGCGGTGTGGCTTTGGACTCGGGGATCGTTGGGGACTATCTTGTCGACCATTGTTTTGTAGTTTATGTTCAACAGAGGTGGTTTATTTGTGAGACTGGATTTTGCAAGTGAGTGTATGAGGAATGTGTAAAGTATACGAGAGAGGAGGAGAGATGGAAGAGGAGTTGTCAGAGTTGTAGGCAGCAAGGTAGCTCGGGGGATTTATAGTTCAGTTTGCTATAGCGACGGAGCTCATGCTCCCCTTAGCTCTCTCTCCCTTACCACCCCCCCCCCCCCTTTTGAGCTTTAGCTTATGTTTCTGTGACCTCCTCTCCACCCCCGCGTCCCCCGCATCCGCATGCAAATAGCTCCGGACTAACAAGTAACACAAACCAAATCATGCCTCGGCGACAACGACGGATTAGGCCAAGATGATCCATCAATTGATCAATTGATCTCCGGTGGCGACCACCACCCATTCAGCTTCCCAATCCTTCCCCTCTTTCAAGCTCACTTCAAAACCCCTGGGTGGCAAATTTGATGAATCTCCCCCGCTCCGAGGGAACCTTTTTTCGCCTCCGCTTCTTCAGATACACATCAATTGATCAGATCCTCAAAGTCCTTTTAGCACACCGCTTGACCACCCCCTCTCTTCTGGCCCCTCCCCTCCCTTGTGGGCTTATTTGCTTGCTTCTTTTAGTGTGGCTGCACATGGTGGGGATAGAGGTTGGTGATTGGTTTTCTTTTGGGTTTCGTGGATCTTGGGGTGGAGGAGGGGACCGGGTTTGAAATCAATGGGAGAGAGGTGTGTCTGCTTTTTTCATGTGAGAGATGCTAGCGAGGTGTCCGAGAGCTGAAGACCAAACCTGTTTCACCCTCCTTTGATGTGTTGCGTGTCCGCGGGGTATTCGTCTGACAGGTCAGACACGAATGATGCTGTTTCTCTGAAGCACATGCTCTATTACTAGGTTTGAGCTATGGCTACAATTGTAAACTGCTCACGGATTTCGCGTTTAACAAAGGCCGTTTGCCGTGAAATATAGAAAGAAATCCAAGCTGCATCATCCTCGTAGTACGCTCCCAAACAACAATCAAAAAAGAGACAAAACCGTGCGCCTATGCAATGCTGGGGATATCACTCGAAACACGAGGAACAAGCTATTATAACCGCAAAAACGTCCAGGAAAGCAAAGGAGAAGGGAAAAGGAAAAACAAGGAAAATAAGAAAAGAGAGAGTGCGAGTGATGCCACCAGCAACCTGTAAACCGTACAGAGTGAAAAAAGAACAAGTTAAGGTAAAACAAAAGGCTTCGCTTAGTAAATGACGACGTCCTCACCCGACTCCATCATCACGTCCCCCGACTCATCATTCTGCTCCTTATCAGCATCAGAGCGAGCCTCCTTAAGCTCCTTGGTGGCGACGGTGGGGGATTCGGCATCTTTCGTTATTACAGTCGACGTCTCGTCGGCTTCCTTCTCGGCGGGTGCCTCCTGGGATGCCTTGGTTTCCTGGGGCTCCTCGCGTCTCGGAGGTGGTGGTAAGTTGAATTTCCGCGCATGAGCTTCTTTCTTTAGTTGGAATTCTTCGAGGTCTCTCTTGATCTTCTCTTCGGCCTCTTCTTTCTGTTCTCGGATAATCTCCCTCTGGGCTTCGGTATACCTCCAAGGTTTCCATTGCTAGTAAAAATCAGTTAGCCAAAAATGGCCCAAAAATAATGCAATGAAGTTGGTTAGTATGAGCAAAGCAAGAAGGACTTACAATTGATGGCTGCGTCTTTGTATGCAATACCCTCGCCCGTTGCCTTAAAGCCCTATGCTGCTCCCTCAACTAGTAACCAGTAGTTAGAACTTCTGTCCATATATAATTGCCTTCCACAAACCCAGCGTCTCACGGGGGATATAAAACTCACGACTAGCTCCTCCCAGTGAATCTCCGAAACCTTCCTCCTCTCCTCAATCTTCGACTTCCTCCCGGCCTGCGCCTCCAGCGCCGCCACCCTCTGCTGCTTCAGCCTCTCCTGCTGCTTCTTCTCAATCTCCAACCTCTTCTGCTGCTGCGCTGTCATCCCCCGTTGGTTCAGCGTCCCGAGGAGTCCGCCGAACAGTCGTCTCCCTCGACTCTTCTCTTCTCGCGCCACGCGCGCGCGCGCCTCCTCTATGGAAACGGCGCTGCGATCCTTTCTGTCCGCATCGCTTGCTTTGGCTTCGGGTGAGGTTCTGGTCGGGGTGGGCGGTTGGACCTTGTCGCTCGGTGCTTCGGTCTTGGGGCGCTTCGGGGAGTCGGGTTCGGCGCGGGGGCTGGACGATGCTTTTCGCTTGAGGTTGTTGATGTCGGCGTCGAGTTTGGGGTTATCCTCCAGGGCCGGAGTACCGGCTATTATCTCGGTGGACATGGTGGACGGAAAAAATCGCGGGTCGCGCGAGCTGGAGGTGATGATCTGGTCGTTGCGAAAAAAAAAGGTCGAAAGATGGGAAGAGGCCCGGTGGCTATGACGAAATGGATAGCAAGCTTCACATAAATCAACCAGTACTTTCTAAGTACAGCTTAATCAGCTGGGAACCTGAACTCGTCTGCGACGTCAACTAATCCCCGGGAAAACCGTCCGGTGTGTCGTGTGAGGCGAGTGCAAGATTTCAAATGCGAAATGGAAGCTTCAGGGAGCTGTTCTGGTCTGTGCGGCTCTGCCTGCTGGTCA
Organism: Scedosporium dehoogii; assembly: GCA_002812735.1. NCBI lineage: Eukaryota > Fungi > Ascomycota > Sordariomycetes > Microascales > Microascaceae > Scedosporium > Scedosporium dehoogii. The sequence goes on from PGIR01000242.1 coordinate 27,847, forward strand.
TTCCTAGGCTGTTCTGAATGCGGGGCGAAACTGGAACTCTGAAGTCTCAAGGTACAGTGGTACACCCACTATTCTCCAGACCAAGACCCTGGATCGCTGACAAAGCAGCCGCCACCCGGAAGACTTCCAGTTCAGCATCAACTCTCTTATCAACCTCGCGTCGCACCTTCACATGGAAGCTCGACCTACACCTCAACAACCACCTCACACTCTCAATTCCTACCACAATCTCCGCGCAACCAGACCAGCGCACGAACCTCCCTCTAGCCCGCAACCATGTCTCGCCATCATCCGTAAGTCCCACAGCCTCGGCCTCCCTTAAACCAAAGCTGTTTTTTTGGTACTAACCTTCTGCTCTTTTCCAGCGACCTCGTAATGTGCCGCAAACAGCCCGGCATAGCCATCGGCCGCGTCTGCGACAAATGCGACGGCAAATGCCCCGTCTGCGACTCCTACGTCCGCCCCACCACCCTCGTCCGCATCTGCGACGAGTGCTCCTTCGGCAACTACCAGAACAAGTGCGTCGTGTGCGGCGGCGAGGGCATCTCCGACGCCTTTTACTGCTTCGAGTGTACGAGGTTGGAGAAGGATAGGGATGGGTGTCCGAAGATTATAAATCTGGGAAGTTCCAGGACGGATGTACGTTTTCTTCTCCCCCAGCCTCTTTCTTTTTTTTCCTTGGGATTCGTTTTGTTGTTACCGAGATGCTAACGGGGTTTTTTGCGAAATTCAGCTATTCTACCAGAAAAAAACGAATCGGGCGGCGAATTACTAACATCGGTGTTGCCCGGGTCTGGGCATTGTGGTTTTTGCCTTTATGCGGAGTTGGAGTTTTCTTGTCGGCTTTTTGATTTGTTTCTGGGATTTTGGACCGCATGGACTTTGTGCATAGGCGTCTTATAGATTGTCGGTATATTGCCATATAAGTGTCAAAAATTAGAGCATATTTTTCGGGTTTATTTAATGGTAGTGCACGCAGATGTTCAGTGGAGTGGCGAGGTGACGATGCTGGTTTCCATGTTCTCAGCCGTCGGTGTTGCTGGACCGGCGATCCTCATAAGCCTCCGAGGTCCAAGGGAGGGGCATATGCTTACAACGGAATATCAGCTATCCCCGGGCCCCCTTCGACCGATTCGCTCAAGTAGAGAAGCCCGTTCACAAATATAATTTCGGAGTTGAATCATTCAAGATGGACAAGAGTCTTAGGTCCGTTTCCCAAAGGGTTGAAACCTCTCTTCATCCAAGTCCTTCTAAAATGGTCCCTGGGCTACCCAACAATTCGACAAGCATCATACAAGAGCTAAGAGGTAGTTAAGCAAGGTCATAATGCAATTTAGTTATTAAGGTCTTCATATGCATAATAGCTTCTCCAATCCACTCCTCCCTCCTTCCCATGCGCCAAAAAATATGCCAAACAAACAACAATAATACCAAGAAGCTGTAGTAATAACACAAAAGGAATATGTAAATCTGTAAAACATCTGTAAACCCCCAAGAGCGGTTGTGACAACGGCCAGCCCTTTTGTTCCGACCGAGTTGCCCTCCCATCCACCCCATCCCACACTCATACATAACTAACCTTGACACCCATCCCCGCCGTCGCCTTGACCTTCCCCCAAGCGGCGGCCATTATCCTCCGTACCCTCTCGCGGATAGCACGGCTCGAAAACATGAAAATAATACCCAACACAAACGCCATCAACCTCAGCAGGAAGATGGGGTTGGTATGGAACGTCGCGCTCAGCTGATCAAGCATGCCCTGGAACCGCTGCATCATAAGCGTAGCTCGATCGCCGAGGGTAAGCGGCTGCGAGGCGACAGGACCCGGCCTCCTGTTATTATTATTATTGGTATTATTCGTCTTCGACAAGGCCGATTTGATGTTATTCCGCGGCTTGGCCTTCTGCACAGGCTTCGGCGACTCCTCTATGCCGTAATCGACCTCGCTAGCAGCCGCTTTCCGCTCCCTCTCCTCCTGCAGCCTCCGCTGCTCCATCTTCTCGTTCTCGGCGCGCAACCTCCGCGCCTCCTCGATATCCCGCCTCAGCTCCTCCTGCTGCCTCTCCCGCTCCTCGCGCTCGCGCCTCTCGGCCTCTTGCTGCTCCTCCTGAAGGCTCTCGAGGGCCTGCAGGAAGGCCTCGCGGCGCTCTTCGTCGAGGACGGAGCTCACGCTGATGAATTCTCGGGCGTATTCCCACTCGTTGTTGCGGAGGAGGACGTGCAGCGTGTAGAGCTCGAGTATTTTGACGCGCGCGTTGAGGTCTCGCGGGGTGTCGGCGCCGCTGACGGCTCCTCGCGCTGGGGACATGTATCGGTTCGTTGGCGTCCGGGGGCCATTGAAGCGGTGGGAGATGTCGAGGTTCGGGGTGTTGCAGGTGGCGAGGTAGGTCTCGAGTCTCTTCTGGTTGAGATTCTGGGTGCGGGCGTGGGCAAGCAATAGCGTAGCACTTGGACCCAATCAGTTAGCAAAAAAAGGAAGTTTCCCAAGAATATGAGAAGAAGCAGATGAAGAAATGCGGCCTTACAGGTTGATGACGACGTCGGAGTCGACGTCCCCCTCGACGCCATGATATCCATTCTGCACGACCTCCTCCCACACGTCTCCATCCCGCACCTTATTACACAGCACCCTCCACTCCTGGGTCCCAAAAGCATCCTTCCCCTCATCCGGCTCCATCTCCAACACGGCGTTCAAAATGGTCAAATACAAGCTCCACACCTTGATCCGCGTATTCCTCGGCGCCCTCGCAATCGGGGCCAACTCGGCGGGCGGGCCCCCCTTGACTGAAGCATCGCCTGCGGATCTCGGCGGCGTGATGAGGGGTAATAGGGTGGTGAGTGCCTCGGGCAACCGACGCGTCAGGAACAGCGTCGACGCCTGCTGGTATGTCTTGGTGATGTACGTCTTCGTCATGGCCGACGCGCGCTTCGGGGTCCTGGGGGACGCCATGGAGGATATCGACGAGGGGAGAAAGTGGGTCGGGAAGCCATCGGCTGAGGGTGTCGCTGCCGTGGTGGTTGGGCTCAGGGTTGCTGAATGGGAGGAGTCGTCTTGTGACGCCATTGTGTTTTTTGTTTTGGAGATCCCTTTTTTTTTTTTTTTTTTTTTTTTTTTGTTTTTTTTTTTTTTCTTATGTTGTTGTTTTTTGGTCTCCCTGGTAGGCGTTGTTGTCCGGGATTTACACCATTAGCCGACAATTTTGGTTTAGGCCTCTTTTTTTCTTCTCCGGGAAGCAAAAGGGAGAGAGAAGAGAGAGGGGAGGGCGGTGAGATAGAGAGGGAGGAAGAAAAAAGAGAGAAAAAAGAACAAAATGGAGATTAAAGCTCCATTTACGAACGTGTGGAGCTTGCAAAGCGTCTCATATCGTTTGGCCGAGGTGGATGAGGGAAAGAGAGACAATCTAGAACCGCCAGGCACATATGAGTACACTACGGAGTACTTCGTGCACTACAATCCGCCGCGCCTGCAAGTCGGAAATCAAGCAGAAGAGAGAGAGAGAAAAGTCAGGTCAGTTGAACATGTGCTAAAGCTCTCCAAGTGGAGTTTGCTGGAAAAGAACATTCAAGCACCTGACAAACTCGACTTGTTTTTCGGACTTGGCGACAGCTTTTTGCCTCGGCTTGGCTGATGTCGGGCTGCCTTGATCGATGCTCATCAATAGTTGGGTACCTAAAATCAGCATGTCCACTCGGTAGAAGCCACCAGTAGCTCCCTAACACGACATGAGCTAGCCTGGAATCGGCCCAGCTGCTGCGCTGCGACCCCTGCTGGAAATTGCTGCCATTGCTGAAATTCAGGGTTTCGTTCCCTTTGGTACTGAGCTTTTCGAGGTAATAATACGGTAATTAACTTCGTCAAACCCACCAAATACGGCATCTTTGCCGGCGGATCCAACCCTCCCCCAATTTACCCCAGTTCTTCAGGGATCCTGCAGTGGAATCATGGATCACTGGATCACACGACCTCGGAGATTGACCCAGGATCGAGTTCGACGTGCGTAATGATCGAAGATAAGGCTCTTCCGTCTTTCGCTTGAGCGGCAAGGCCCCATTCTTGGAAGTCTAAGGCGATGCTTCCTTGATTCTTCTTCCCCGCGATCACTTAAAAAGAATCTCTGGAGTAAGAGTAATCACCTTCCTATTTTTCACCGTGCCCGTCGCCGTCTCCGCGACTAGAGCCTCTTTGGGTATCGACCTTGCGTTACGACGCCCTGTGCCCGTTCCACCTGCGGACGCCTGGCTGGCTCTACCGATCTTATTCCCGGGGCTAGTCAGTTCCTGCGTCCCGAGGGGCAGACCAGTCCAAGCCCCCTCTGGGGCTGCTGCTCGCAATGATGGATCGATCACAATCAGTGATCTTTTCCTCTGCCCCACCAATAGTGGGTTGCCTGTATTATTGGCATGAATATGCTCAACATTCTTCGTCAGGAACCGGCAGTATTTGACCTCGTGGCTTCTTGTTGCTGTCCCCATGGGTTATTGCATTTCCGCTAATCCCCCCTCTAGTACGAAGTACTTTAGTATACAAGAACCTCGTCACTGTCGATCTCATGAGCTACGGAGTAGACGCTCAAGGGTAAATCCCTCGTGATGATGAAAATCTCCGACGCCCACTCTCGGCCCAGCCTCTCTTAAGTCGCAATCTCCAGGTGGTCAACGTCAACTTGAAGTCACTTCTCTCCCCTCTTGGTGTTAACTAAACCAGGTTAAGGTATTGCTAGGCTCACTTATCTCGCCGTTTGACATCGAACTAGCCGGCCTTCAGATCTGGGGCGCTCTCTTTGGCACATGGGGTAGAGTTTGCGTCCGTGATGTTGAGTTACATCAATGCAGATCAAGAACCTGCCAGCTTAAACGGAACTGAGCCGAGGCGTAATAAGTCAATTATCAATGAACATTATTAGTATCATGTATCCTAAGAAAGTCTGTGTATGATGTTAAAACAGGATGCAGTAATGCAAAAGTCTAGCCATGCCAACGAAAAACGCAAGGTGGGTATAAGTGCAACAATAAGAAAATCATCACCAACAGTTCTCTCTCTCCCTTCTCAAAAGACATCAATCCACCCTCCTCCGTCTCGGCGACCGCCTCAGCCTCGCCGCAGACCCCCCTTCCTCCTCCACAACAATACTATCCTCCCTCTCCACAAAAGTCGACCCATCCCCCACAACATGACTCTCCAAAATCCATCCAGCCTCAACCGCAAACCTCACCACATCTCCCGCGCTCCCAAAACACGGCGTCCCCGCCTTCGCCCCCGGATTCAAATGCGTCCACATCTCCTTTGTCAGCCTCTTGAACCGCGTCAGCTCCTTCCTCTCGCCGCTAAAGTGCGCAACGAGATACTCGTAAATGTAGGCCAGCCAGAGCACGTTTGTGTACGGCGCAAAGGCTGTCCAGGAGATGGGGTCGCCGTCGAATGCCGAGGCGTAAGGTTTCGTGTGCTGGGAGGCGGGGAGGCATTTGCGGTCGCCACGGAGGAGGAAGGAACGCATTTGGCGATAGACGCGGCATTGGTCTGCGTGGGTGCTCGTGAAGAGGGATAGATCCTTTTCGAGGTCGTAGGCTACGGGGGCCGTGGTGGTGTCTTCTTCGCCTTCGGCGCGAGAGAGGCCGTAGTCGAGTATGGTGATGTCGAGGCCTGAGTAGCCGAAGTGGACGTCTGGGAGGGATTCGTCCCGGGGTCTTGGGGGATTCGCTTGGCGGATGCAGAGGTTGCCTTCATGTAGATCCCGATGCTGGAGGTGAGTTAGTAAATCTTTGTCCAGAAAGGGAAGAAGAACAGAAAATTTCCAAAAGGCATGTCGTACCTCGAAGAGGATGAGATCCTCCGCTCGCGCAAGCGCGATAGCCACGAGCAAAAATATATCCCACAACTGATCCACACTCTCCAACCCAAAGTCCTCCAACGCCGTCCCCGCATCCCCCAACTCAACGACCAAAAACTTCGTATCCTCCAAATACCGACTCGGCGACGGATAAAACTGCAACCGATCCGGGTCCTTCCTCTTCATCCTCCTATGAAACCCCTGGTGCGTTTCCACCAGCGTCTTCGGCGCCTTCCCCCTGACGATATACCTGTCCTTGTACACGACGAACCCGGGGATGTCGGCGAGCCACTCCGATATCCTCAGCTCTCCGATCAGGTCCTCTTCGTCGTGTGGCTCCTCGTCCACGAGACCCGAGCGCTCTTGGGCTTTTGTTTGTGCGCGGATGGGTGACTTGAGGCGGATTACTTTGATGATGCTGGTGCCGCGGGGGTTTGTGACGCGGTAGACTTCTGCGTAGGAAGCTTCCGCTATCTTTTCGATTTTGTCGCCAAAGGGGCAGACGTCGTCCCAGGTTAATATTCGTAGGCCGTCCTCGACTCCTTCCGTTACGGCCGATGTTTCTTGGATGCGGGATGTTTCGTCTTCTATTGTTGTTGATTCCGTGTCTGTTTCTCCTTTTGCCTCTTCTTGGATTTCTTCTTGGATTTCCTCCGCAATCTGGACCGCTTCTTCTTCTAGTTGTTCCGACGCAGTCTTGTCGGGCTCGGCATCATCCCCAGTATTAGGGTCTTCCCCGTCATCTTGAATCCTCACAGCAGCCACCAACTCGGAAATTTCGTCGATTTCCCCACCACGGAGTACTGCAAACTTCTTCTCCTCGACCGTCTTTTTCACGGGACTTTGCGGCAGCTCTGCGAATAGCCTCTCGGCGCGAGACCGCTTCGACTGCTTGCCGTATTGCCGCACTGTGCCCGCCCGCGACATTTTGTTCCTGTTTTGCGTCTAGATGGGCTCGTTGGGTATCGCAATTCACGAGGCTATATATAACCAAAATTTTGAATTTGAGGGTGGATTTTTCTTTGCCGCGTGAGTGTTTGGTAGTGATGAGGTGAGGTTGAAGTTGGGTCCAGTTCTGTGGTGGTTGATGATTTGCAGGGGGTTGGTTGACCGGGAAACCGCTACCGAACCACCGGATCTCAACCGCTGGAGCCACAAGGATGATAATGGCAACTGATATAAGTGTGTAAGTCCTGGTTCACTACGAAGTAACTTTGGAAGACTTGACCGTGGCGACCAGCCGGCGCCCGGGTTCGCTTCCCGATTGATCGGAGCTGTCGAACGGCATCGAAGCATTTAAACAAAAAGGTCTTTTAGTAAATGACTCGACGTATTATTTAACAGAGTCAATCCTTCAAGCCACCGAAACGGAACAAATTGCCCATGTCACCTCCCGAGGTTGGATTCTCAACGATCATTCCAAATTGGAGTAGTTACCTATGTTCTTACCTCGGTCATGTAACATACAAAGTTGCATCTGACCCATCCAGTAACTGGCTGCAGATCATCAGGTATATCTGTATTTCGAATCCGCAATCGATTGTATAGATTTTGCTAATCGCAGCGACTGCCTAGGATCCCTGACCCGTTCGGACAGCGGCCCTTTTGAGGAGGAAGAACTTTGGGTCAGGTCCTTGCCAAGGGATACCCCGAAGCCATCGACCGCAATAGAGCTTAGAACGCTCCAACGATCCTCATCAACTCTAGCAAAGTTAATGAGGGGTGCTCTCCTCGTCGGAGAGCTGCTATCCAAGGAATTTCGTGGGAACTGGCTCCGGAAGACTTGACCCCGCCGGTGACCAGTCGGAGGCGGGTTTGCTTCCCGATTGACCGGAGACGGCCGGCACCGAAGCATTCGAACGTAACGGTTGTACTGAACCGAACATATGGAGAGTACTTCGTACGACAAGACTCGAATGAGACAGCCAGGCAACGCAACGCAATCAATAATACAGCATCCTATGCATTACATACCTGGTTCAAATTAGCTAGTTTCGTGGCCCCCATTTTCTTGAGAACTCATACACTAAACTACACGTACAAAACCGATCAAAAACCCTCGACGGGCCAATCTCAGCAAGCTCATCCGCATCACTCCTTTACCCAACTTCCAAATAATACTCATAATGATGTAAAAAGCCACCAAATGCTTCATGTTCCCAGTCCTTATTTAGCTCCCCTCCCTCCCCGCCAACCGTCCAGCCCTCCAAATTATACAAGGAGAATCATGCCTTAAAAAAAAACAAGAAAAAAGGAATCCCCCCCTTCAAGCACGAACGGTCCCCTTCTTCTGACTCCTCTTAAACTCCTTCTCCCTCTCCTTCTCCAAAAACTTCTTCTGCGTCTTCGCATCCATGCCCTTGAGCTGCTCATCACGCTTCGCCTTCTTGGCGCGCTCGCGCTCGGTGTTGCGCTCCTCGGCCTTGAGCTCCTCGTCAGCCTTCTTGATCTGGGCGATGGCCTCCTCGCGGATGACGCGGATCTTGCGGAGGACCTCGGGGCGGAAGTGGGCCTGCTTGACTAGGAGGTCGGGGAGGCGGAGGAAGTAGGAGAAGAGGGGCAGGATATCGTCGTATTCCTTGTCGCTGGAGGGGAGGCGGTAGCGGAGGAAGATGCGCTTGCGGGGGGTGGTCTCATCGAGGCTGTTAAGTTGCATTTTGTGTTAGAGATTGAACTGGATCTTCGTGTTTCGCTGGGGGAAGGCATCGTAGGAACAACCGCCATAATGAAGATAGAGACAGAAAATACTTACGTGGTAGGCTTGGTAACGGGCTGGTCGGTGATGATGAGATACTCGACGAGATCGCCAGCCTTCTCGGCGGCCTGGATGAGCTCGGGAGTAAGAAGAACATCGGTAATTTCGGCGCTCTCGCTCATGACGGTCAACCAAGGAGGAAGCTTCGAGTTATCCTTGGTGAAAGTAATCGAGGCATCATATCGCTCATCACGAATAGCCTGCATATTGTTCTTGTTGACAATAGCCCAAACAAAGCCATCATAAGCCGACTTCTCAACCTTGAGCTCATTGGAGCCAGGAATAGTCGGCACCGTCTTAGACTCCTTGCCATCGAAGGGATACAAGGCAGCATCGACAGCGTCCTTGGGAGCAGGAGCAGATTCGAAAAGCGACCCAAGGAAAAACTCAGCAACGCCAAGAATGGGGTTAAAGCGCTTCTTCATAACCAAGTTGATATCGACAAAGGCCACGTTCTGGCGACCCGTAGCATACGACTCAAACTCGAAGAGCGACTTCTCCCGAATCTGGCTCTCGCCGCCGAAGCCGACCTGTGCGAACTCGCGACGCAAGACGGGCAGGTGCTTCGCCATGAAGTTCTTGGCCTTGGATCGGTTACGCCGCGAGCCGATGAGGTGGAAGATGAGAAGCACGGCGATGATGCCAAGGATGTAGCCTTCGAGGCGGAACTCACTGAGGGAGTGGCGCTCGTGCACGTTGTACCATTTCGTGTAGGGCTTGCCGGAGGGGGTGGTCTTTAGCCCGTCGGCGGCGCCTGGGGGAGCGGGGGAGGTGTCTTCGGCAACGACTGGGGCGTCGCCAAAGTCTGCGAAGTCTGTTCGTGAAGCGACGATGCGTTAGTATACATATATAGATACAAGTCTTAATCTCATGACATTCTTCGCTGTTTTCGAAGACACCCAAAACGTGGCGCGTGTTCCATTTGCATCATCACGCAGATGTGTTGAGTATGGGGCTTGGGAGACGTCTACGTACCAGAGTCGGCCTTGGGAACGGCATCCTCAGAGGACTTGCCCCGGAGGTTATCCAGAAAACTCGCCATGGTCGCGGGGTGTGTGTGACTTGACGTTCGGAGCGAGTGTTGAAGATGATCGGGAGAGCTCAAAGCTGGCTTTTAAGGGGGCGGGCCGATGGAAGTGCGCAGAAATGGGATGGAAAAAAGCAACAGCTCGACTTGTCCAGCTTGTCGCCTGCTTAATCTGGAAACTAATCTGCAACCCTGGTCTGTGCACACTACTTCGCAGTTACGTCCACGTTTGACCCTGGCTTCTTGACACTTGGGAACGAATCAGGGAATTGATCAATTGAGCCGTCAATTGCATCACTTGGGACCTAGAGTTTGTGGCAGTTACTTCACACTTCACGATATTACAATCCTATGCCTTCTTCGCCAAAGCAATCGATTATTTTTCTCGTTTCTCGATTCTACTGAAGCCAATTCCAGCAGCCCCGCAGACTTCTCGGTCATATTACACGAGCACGCAACCCCAGGCCTGTCTGGTGCTTGTTCGGAATAGTGGTGGTGGATGTAATCTGGGGGACCAAAGCTAAAAGAAGCCCCAATCCCACTAATAATAACGTAACCCCTCAAGATCCACTCCTCAACAATCCTTAGCAACCATCTGTACGAAGTAGACTACTTCGTACTTCCCAGTCATCACTTCTCCTTGGCCAAAATCTCTTCGACCTTGTTCACCTTGTCCTCGAAATGCTGGATCTTGTCCGTTCTGTCAAGCAGTTAGCCCAAATTCCCATTCTCTACCAAGGTACAACCTCTCAAGAACCAGCACTCACCGAGATCCCACACGCATCGAAGTCTGGATGCGGCTAACACCGGCCTGGTGAATGAGGGCGTGGGCCTTTCCAATAATGTTCATAACCTCATCCCAAGAGCCCTCTAAAAAGACATCAGCGGTCAGCCAAGTTCAAGTTCTTTCTTCGTTTCATATAACAAAGAACCAAAAAACATACCAACAGTCGTGCCGGCCGAGTGCATGCAATACTTGAGCCCACTCGAACGAATAAGCTTCTGCACATCCGCAATCTCCCTCGAAACCGAAGGCGAGCCCGTCCCAAGCTGAGTATACCACCCCATCAGTTAGCGAGAGCAAAGTTCATAAATCCGCCAACCCAGCACGCTAAACCCCAAGGTCCAGTTTCCCCATACCGGAAGCAAGCAGAAGTCGGCGTAGCACAACTCCGGAGTCTTCAGCGTCGAGTAATCCACTTTGGTAGTAGCCATGGCTTCGAATCGTCGCGTCGGTAATCGAGCTTCGTGTCGTTTCGTCAAGATGGAGTAGCGGAGTCGCTGCTGTTGCTGCTGAGAGCTCTTAGTTGTCAAGAGTGCTGTCCTGATTGTGTTATGATGCAACTTGCCGAGCACAGTGCCCCGAGCTACTGACATTGGAGACACGGAATCGTGACGTCTTGACTTTGTGGCGTATTGCTTGTTGATCCTCTCTGCTCCTTAGTGGTGAGAGAGAAGGTTTCGAGCGAATTGGTATTATTCGGAGTTTAGTTTTTGGGATTCTTTTCTAATAATAATTCTTCGAAGCATCCAAAGAAGGGGATTCCGCTGCCGCCGTTCCTACAGGCCCGGAAGATCCCAGGATGCCCCGGCTTGTTATATATACTTAAATTCCTCATCCGTGCTTAGTCATCGAGGAAAACGAAGGCATTGCGAGGTCTTTTTTGAATGTTGAATCGAGAAAGGAACCTTCAATGCTTCTTGGCTGTTGCCAAGACTAATTTTGACATTGTTTCTCTCAACGACGCAATTCCCCTCTTCCAAGTCCTTGACGCTGTTGTGGGAAAGGAAGGAGATACGTCGCTCGAGGAAAATAAGCTCAGTAACTTTGTAACCTCCGAAACATGTATCCCGCTCTCCTCATCGTTTCCGTTCGTATCCCCTCCTGGGGCTAAAGACATGACAGTTTTGATATAAACTGTAGTCTCATATCTTGTAGCCGGCATACATAACTCATTTCGTTGTCCGACTGTCCAGGAGTACGAAGTAGGATTAAGATTGAGTACGGTTTCTAGCTGCCAAGATCGCCTCTTCTAAAGTTTCGGCATTGCGGGGACCAGGTCCGGACCGGTGGGTTGGATTGGTCATTAATAGAATTTCGCCGAGCCGGATTGGTATTAAGACGTGAGAAGAGGTCATCCGCCGCATTGCGGCTTTCTCACCAGCCCACTTGCACTCGTACAATCCTGACCCAAAGCCACATGAATCAATGCTACAGTAGGCCCATCGCCACCTCTCCTAGAAACCTCAACCGCCTACAAGAGCGGGCCTCCCATAGCTCCTATAGCTCCTGTAGTTTCAGGTTTCCTTCCCGTAGACTTCATGGTTGCGTCATAGTCTCTTCGTCTCGCGAGGGCCTTATCCCTTTTCTTCGACAGTTAGGCTCGCCTTCGAATCCCTCTCTATGTTCCTGGCAGCCTCTAGCTCCTTCGATATAGGCAATCCCATGAGCTCAACTTCGACTTCAGTGCTGTCATCAAGCGCGACGGCGACCAACGGATCTTTGATAAATCGCTCGACACTCTCCATTGGATAGTCGTCAAAGGAAATGTTTGTCCAATCAGTAGCCTGCGTCATATAAACGATGTCGAGTTCGTTACATAGAATGCGTTCCACATCATATATAGACGAACGGTCGGTAAAGCAGCTTCTAAAGACAGCCCTGACCTCTTCAAGGCTCATAAAGTCGCCCTTCTGGAAAGGCAAATCCACAAACATCCGCCAGACGATAGCCGGAGGTTCTTCAGAATCGAACCCCGCTACCTTGGTCAACTCTGCCTTGACAAAACGATACCCCTTCAGGACGGAAAGCCTAAAATTCTCAAGCCTCGACAGCTTGGCCACCGCCGCTTGAAAGCATTGCGTGTACGTGTCCAGTGGCTCGTAGACCTCGGCAAACGTGTCGATGGACGTCTCGAGCGTCACGAGCCCCTCGCACTGCAGCAGGGTCTCCCAGAACCAACCGTATCCCTCACCGTACTGAATAGAACCAGGACGGTCGCGATAATCCTCCATGTCTATCAAGCGCATAACGACTACATGTCGGAGCTGCTTTCTGTATGCGTCGCGAAGCTGTTGACCTACGTTCCGCGCAAAGACGTGGCCCGTCCAAAAGTGGAAGATGTTTTCCGTCCAGAAAATGGGAGCTGCTTCGGTATTAACCTGGCGACAGACGAGGAGGAGATTGAGGCTGTGCCGTTTCGCGCAAGAGCACATGGGGATGTAGTCTGCGTTCCGGAAGCTGGGACCTTCTGGATAGCGGTAGGTGCTGTTGTGCATGATGAAAGGGGGGCGCTCAGTGACTTTGGCGGAGGTGGGCGCGTAGCGGCACGGTGGGATGTGACGCTTTCGCCATCGCGGCGGCTCGACGAGAGCATGGTGGTAGATGAAAAGCCGGATCTCTGCAGGAAAGTGGAGGAAGTCTAGTTGATCGTGGGCCAACGCCGAGCCCCGAGCACTCTGAAGCTCCATGACAACTGGAAGAGGGCGAGAGCCTCGGCGAGTAATGTAGAGCACGCGTAGAAATTACTTGGTCATATCACAAGCATTCGTGTGCTTCTGGAAATGACAAGGTAGCTTGAACCCGTAAATCATGGAGCCCTTTAATGTTCCTTCGTGATATTATGAAGTCTATGTTTCCTCGTCTAGGCAGGCACCCCCCACCCCACGTTGCACGGCACAATATGCACCCGTGGCTGACATGAACGACATCCCGCCTTATGTTGCTCGTTCCAGTCCCAAATGCCATTTTGATCCCAAATATTGTGAGAAAAGAGAAAATGCAATTGATTAAAATCCAGCATATGTAGTACCCTGACCCAAAAATGAGAAATGAAAAATGAAAAATAATGTTCCCGCCCTTTCTATTCGATTCCAATTTTAGGCTCTGGTATCCATTAACCAACCCCTTACAGCAATAAAACAGATGCAATCAGCGCCAACGCCAAAGCCAACCCACCAACACCCTTCGTCCCCACCACACTCGCCGACGCCTTAAAGTTCGTCTCCCGCCCAACGGCAGCCTGCGTAAGATCGTTCATAACATCCGCGATGCCAATAGCGGGGCCCTTATCAAAGAAGTCGACGAGGATAAAATTGGGCCTGACGCCCCACTCCCTCCGACACTGCGTCGCGTGCGTCCCGAGCATACCGACGCCCGTGGTAGCCGGGTTATTCGTGTTGGCGATCTGATCGACGTCGGGGACCATGATGCCGAAGGCTCCGAGGTCCTTGTACAGGAAGTGGTTCGCGAGCGAGAGCATGCCGCGCGACACGGCCGTTGCTGCTGAACCGACGCTCTTGGGTCGGTCGAGCGTGCAGTTGAACCCGGACGAGCTCGTTACCTCGAAGGCGGTCTCGAAGACGTAGTCGAATTCGTTGAGTAGGTAGGGGTAGGTGGCGCTGGCCGTGATGCCCGTGACGAAAGCGACGAGCCTCTGGCCGTTGGAAATCATGGTCGAGAGCGTCGGCCAGGTCCCCGAGGCTTGGCGTGTGTATCCGAACTTTCCTAGTCCGGACCCCGTAAACGCCGCGCCGAACTGCTCGACGCCCACATCGTCCGAATTAACGAGCAGAACCGTCACGACCTCGTTGGGGTTGTTGTTCATCCAAAAGGTAATCTTCTCAAGCCAGTTCTCGAGCGGCCCGGCGTCCAGGAGAGAACAGCTCGAGTGGCAAAGCCGCAGGGTACCGTTCTCATTGTGGACCTGGGCCTGGAGGAGGCGGAAGCCGGCGTTGAGGGCCTCGGTGGCGTTGAAGAATTGGTTGCCGGCTATGGAGTTGCCGGTGGATTCGTCGCGGAGGAAGGAGGAGTCGTGGGCGCCTAGGTGGGTTATGTTGTTGTAGTTGCGGGAGCAGAGTTCAGGGGAGTTGTTGCATGCTGTGGTGGTTGATTGCCGCGCTTGTAATGGGGCGTGGTCTTGTGAGGAGGATCTGGTTGCTGCGGCGGATGTGAGGGAGGAGACGGAGAGGGAGAGGAGGGCGGTTGCCCATGTGGTGGGCGAGAAGTGCATCGTCGTCTTCGAGCCCGAGTTCGGGTGTCGCCTTTAGGAGTAGGCTTGTACTTCGTAGGTACGGTATGTAGTAGATCGTATGGCTCGTCGAGAGTAGTAGATGCTCGAGGTTCACGAATTACCCAAAATGAGAGAAAAGAAAAGTATAAAACGAGGGAAAGAAAATAAAATAGCAACAGGTTCAAAAGAGAGTAGAGAGGAGAACAGAAACGTTTACCAACGAAGTGGAAACCTAGGGGATAGCTCCTCCAAGTATATCTTATTCAATGCATCAATGAATGCAGATGTGGAGCGTCGGCCGCGCCTGCCAAAAAAAAAGATGTGCAGGCCAAGCCTCAGCTCCGAAACGGTCTTTCCACTGCACACCCCTGCGGCCCGGTTTGGCTGGTCAGGCTGGCGTCTGCTTTCCCCCCTTTGTTCCCCTTGATTCCCCACAGCCAGGCATTTACTGGGTACAACGGTGTGGCTTGTCCATGTCTTTGGAATCATTGTTGTCTGGTTTTAAACGCCAGTCTGGCTGAGGTTCAAGGTTCCAGGGTCCCACGAGTGGAGGATACGAGCCTGAGGGATTAAGGATTATTACTATTTGATTTGCAAGGAGATAAAATATCATACTACGGCGTCCTCGCTAGAGCGAACCTTTTTATGTTGTTCTATTATTATCCTCGAAGAGTTGTCCTACTCCGTAGTGTCGTGCCTTGGAAACTCAATTGCCTCCTCCCCAGGCGACCCTTTTACCATTAAACCGCCACCTTTCTTAACGCCCATCTCAGCCCAGATGCTCCCATTGATGCCTTTCCATCCGAGCTCTCAGAAACGTGCACACTTCCCCCATCCGAAATAACGCAGGGTCTCTCGGCTGTTCCGTCCCTGTAGCAAAGACGCTTCAGCCGAAGACAGAAACAAGAAAGTTGGTGTGCACAACATGATTTGTGAGAGCCAGTAACAGGCTCTTCTACAAAAAAATTCGGACATTATTTTTCCAACACTGTTGTTGCTGCGCCTCCCTCTCCCGAACTGGGACGAACTGACACCGGTCGAAGGTGGCCCCGTACCGCCAAGCTGAAACACTCGATGGCTCAAGATGCGTCGTCATCCGCCCCAATTTTTTACCTCGTACTGCGTAAGCTGATTTTCTTCTTTTGTACCCTCCATTGTGCTCGTATTGATCTTTTGGTGGAGGTACAATGAATCTTGTCACGATGGGAAAAGAAAAATCGAATCGAGTGAAATCAAGGCTATTCGATGTCGGCTCGGCTCTGTAAATCAACGGGAAAGGGTAAATCTTCATTACTAGCGAGGCCCAAATCAAGGCACTACGTATATCAAATAGGAAAGGGAAGAACAGGAGTCTCCATTCCCGATGATTCTTTTTGAAAGGTGCATTTTCATCCCCTGTCTCTGATTCAGATTGACAGTCCGTCGTCATTGTCAACGAAGCGTGAAGTATCCCTTTTTTGTTTACCGTGGCCTACCTATTAATGGGACTCACTACTTCGTACAAGGCGACATTGTACGATTAGATGCTCCACCGCGTCCACGTAAGACCAAATCCTCGTAAGTCCAAGTCTCGATGTCACCACTATTGATCCAGAGTCCTCTCCCATCCAACATGCAAAGCGCTCAACCGTGAACCACTTCCGTGGATTCGCAGTGCATTCCAGACTGGTTTTTCCTAAACGGGCTGGCGCTGATCTGAGATGCAGGGCTGGACTAAGCCCCATCAAATGGCAGGTTTGTCTCGAGAAGAACCTGATTGGTTCTCTTCTTTGGAGAGCTGAAGACAACGCATGCTGGTTCCACGACTTGATACCCCAATCACTTTGGGCGCTGCTTGTGCATTCGATGCAGATGGACCATCGACAAGACGATTGTTGGAAGGGCATTCGACTTGGAAGATGGCCAGATCAGCGAAGCGCCTGCAGATGGCATAGCGAAACCGCTAAAGAGAGTCGACCATGCTCACATTGCTCAACACTTGGACCAAAGATAGAGGCATCGGCAACAAGCTGTTTGGGCGGCATCCGGAACACTGATTCAAACCTATCCATTCGCTATGACGTCAACACCAATGTTGTTAACAGCAACCATTCAAAAACATAGAGCCTCCCCCCACCCCAGGAAGCCACTTCAAGTTGTATATCACTGACAAATATTGCAGACTGAAATATAGTCTAATCCGTTGCGGTCAAAAAATTTTCGTCTTCGTGACTGATTCCCTCTCCCTCTCTTTTCCACCGAGATTTGATTGCCCAGCTTGACATCGTGAAAGAGCCGCAGGGTCGACTTGGTAGGTGACCGAGCGACATTCTAGCGGACTCGCTTCGACATGGGGCCGTGTATTTTCTGCCACCCCTAGTACACTAGTCCAAAGCCTACACTAATAGTTTGACACTGGGCACAGGTTAATTAGACCTCCACTGCAATCGCAAGAGGAGAATTACATTTCCTTCAACGCCGGTTTCCCAAGGCTCTCCAGAGAAGTCTGCATTTTGGACTGGTATAACTTCATGACGACTTGCTAGCCAGGTTGGGTGCCCCCCAGCCCGCGGCTGGGCGAAGGTCGCTCATTATATTGGACTAGTCCAGAAACCGTACTGGTTTGTGAGGGCCAGCCGACTGGCGATGTCACTCACTCTGCATCTTTCTTTCCTATCCCCCTTCCAGTCTTCCGCTACCTTTGTATCCCAGGCGGAACAACAGATCATCTACCCAATTGACACTCCGAACAATACCTGAAGCAGCCTGGTACATCATGGAGGCATTGGTCTCGGCTCTATCAGAACAACAAATCTCGCAGTTCTTTTCAGAGAACGCCCCCGTGACGCAGCAACAATGCGACCAGGAAGCACACCGAATCACGGACGCCTTTCCTAGTGCTTCAACTGTCCAAGGCGAAACCAGCTATACGGTTATCGCCGGTGACTATGTTATCCAGTTTCGCCACCCCGACTCTGCTTTAAACCTCGAGCTTTTGAAATATGCCGAGGCGGCTATACCAACTTTGTTCCACACCACCAACATGTTGGCAAGTTAGGCAGCCTCGACATCTATCAGATGAACAATGTCGGCGGAATTTCGATGTATTTGGCTCGGGAGGAACTGTACCGAGACGACTTTTGCTATCTTAGACGAACCCTCAAAGACTACGCCAGGTCTGTTATACACTCCCCCCAAACCCCCAACTCCCCAACCCCCAAGTGCCCCAGCAGGCAACACCGCAGCAGCTAATCTATCCCAATGGAGATTTTTCGCCTCTGCCTGGCACAATACGCCGACGGAGTCCGAGGCACCACTTCCAAGCCGCAAGCTGCTACTCGATGATTACTTGTCACAGCTTACACAGCTTGCTGCAGGCTTGCCCTCTCGCTTCCACCAGACCCTTGAATCCCTCATCTCGCGTCTCCCAGGTCTGTTTGCTGAGGATTGGCCGATGGTGCCCAACCATACTGATCTCTTGGAGAACAATATCCACGTTGACCCCGGGACTGGGAGACTTGTGGGCATCTGTGATTGGAAGGACATGGAAGTTGGCCCATTTGGGAAGTCGCTTGGCGGTCTTGAGACCATGCTTGGTATGAATAGAGTCAGGAAGGGATGGTGCTACCACGATAGTCATGAGACCCTGCGCAGCGTCTTCTGGGAGGCCTTCAAGGAGGCTATGGGGGGAAACAGTATCGATGACCGCGTTGAAGTCGCCAGGTTGGTTGGTATTTTCCTAGAGAACGGATGGAAGTATAATGAGTCGGACAAGAAGGTTCCTGCGTGGGAAGGGAGCCACAACGTCGCGTATCTTGACGCGGTGGTCCTGGGGAAGCCGACCCCATCGTCACGTTGATTGAGTTTTCATTTTATGCGTTTTTTGGTTCTGAGCGAGTCACAATGCATTCATGTCCACCCATCTTCGCTAATGTTAGCTTGTTTTGTTCCTTGTTCTCCACAGGGGTCTACTGGAGGCGGTTTCAATGGGCCATCAGGCTAACCAATCCGGATGTTGCCAGCAGAGCCATACTTCACTCCGATCTTTACCTTGTACTTTGTGCGAAGTAAGCTCCATGTATCGATCTTTTGATGGAGGTACAGGGCGGTTATTGGTCCAAAGTTCGCTCTCCTATCCAACAGAAACACGCTACCCAAAGAGCGTTGACTTTACGACGTCAACATTGAGGATGACCTAGCTTCCTCCTAAAAATTGGGATGGTCTTCACGGTGAAGACTTCAATACTCATAGAACTTCTGTATTGAAAATGAACTTAATTCAGTATTAAAGTAGTTACCTATATAAAAATATTTATAAAAATCGATTTAAAGATATTTGAGTGGTAGTATTTTATATTAACTTTCTCTTATCTACAATCTACCTTAGCTGGGATATATTTTGTTCTCCTTGAAGGTGTCACCTTTACGACATTCTCCTGTTGATTCACTTTGCAAAGAGAGCCAACCCATTAACCGTTGTAATACGTAAACACCTTAAATACCTAGAATCATGCCATGTTAGTTATAAATAAGAGTGTTAAAGAACCCGACCCCATTTGGTCTATCCAGTTCGATTCAGGTCTGAATTTCAGCCCAATGTAATTACATAACGCAAAACCGGGCCTACCGCCGGCTCCCCCGGAGCTCCCGATCCCGAATCACACGCCGAAAACTCCGGCCAACACATCCCCGCCTTCCCCCCCCCCCCCCCCCCCCCCCCCCCCCCCCCCCCCCGGCCCCCCGGCCCCAAATCACTTAACCAGAACCTTCGTCACCTTGACAAGCAAAACCCCCTTCGTCAACCTCCCCCTACAATCCAACAAATGCAAAAACCTGTACCCAGCCCTCACCCGATCCAACCTAACACAAGCCCAAGCCGCCAAATCATCCCTCCCAAACTCGTCATCCCTCACAGTGAACCTCACAAACGTAAGCTCGGGCACCACCCCCGGCACGCGCACGAACTTGAGCACCTCGCCCTTGAAGTCCGGCTCCGTTCCCCGGTTCGTCTTCGTGCGCGCCTTGTACTCGCCCTCGGCTTCCTGGCCCGCCTCGGCCGAGGGTCGGATCTTGCCGCGGCGCTCTTCGGGGGCTTCGACGTGGATCTCGACTTTTACGTAAGGGCGGAAACTCTTGGCGTGTTCGTCGTCGGGGGGCAGGGGGATGTTTTGGCCGGCGAGGACTTCGATGGAGAGGTCGAGGGTTTGGTAGTTGGGCGGGGGAGGCTTGCTTCCGTCGGGCTTCTTCATGCGGTAACCTGGAAAAGAGTCTGTGAGTTAATGATGCTCCGAAATGGTCTCGCGTAAAAGGGGAGAAAGAGGTAAGCATGAAAAAAAAAAAAAGGAAAAAGCTCGGCTTGATACTCACCCTCAGGCTTCAACACATATCCATGAGTCCCCGCAAACATGCCCTCATTCAACATCATCCCCTCATCCCAATTCTGCCAATTCAACGCCACAACCTGAATCCCCTTCCTCCAAAACGGCGCCGGATCCAAATTCGAGGACCCGATCCTTAGCCCGTGCGGATACGTCCTCATCATGTAGTGCAAATTATGCTCGAACAGCTTCTCCGCCTGCTTCCCGTGCACCTCCGCCACCTTCTTCTCCGACAGCGAGAAAATGTGCGTCGGCATAGTCGCTTCGGCTTGCGTTAGGCTCTTGAACGAGACGCCGCGCGAGTAGAAGCCCATGTTGCTTAGCGCCTGCGTGATTTTGGATGGCTTGGCGGCGGCGGCAGCAACAGCAGTGCCCTTTGCGGCGCCGCTACCGCCCTGGGGCAGACGGTCCTGGTAGTCGTCTTCGAGGAGTTGTTGCTGTTGTTCGGGAGACGCGCCGGGTGGAGGGGCGTACTTGACTTTTACGATGATCTTGTTGCGCAGGTCCTGCGGCGCAGGGAGCTCCGTCGGTTCGCCCTCGGGAATGGGCACGAGCATGCCCTTGAAGGCGTGCTCCATGATCTCGACCATGCGGTCTTGCTGCTCGGTGGTGCAGTGGACCTCGAGACTGACAATTACGGGCAGGTCGGAGACCTTGAAGGCGGAGTCGCGGATGGCGACGCAGACGTCTCGGAAGGTGATTTCCTTCGTTAGCGTGTAACCGTGCAGAACCCTCGGCTCAACAGCGCCGGGCTTCAGTGCTGGTATCCCATCATTCTTCACCTTCTTGCTGCCCTCTTGCGTCGCTGCAGCAGCAGGCTCCCTGGGCTGGGCAATTTTCCCCTCCGTCTTCGGCGTCTCCCCCTTCAGCTTACTCTTCAGCATTCCAAACGTACTCTGCTTCTTCTTCTTCTTTTTCAGTTCACTCCCTTCCGCCACCTCCTTCTCCTCATCACTACTAGAATCCTCACTATCGGAATCATCCCCATCCCACACATCCACCTCGATGCACCTACACCCCCTCAACAACACATTCTTATACGCCGCCGTGCTCGAATCGCTCGACAATTGATTCCCCGTAAGGTACGTATTATGACTCGAGCTAACAAAATACGCCGCAAGCGGCCACGACAGATCCTCCTCCTTGGGCGGAGCCGTCAACGCCGTGGCCGACGACGTCATATACTTAACAAAATTTTGAAAATCGAGCCCTTCCCCTCCTTCTTCCGAAGCTGCGAGAAGGCTAGTTGGCACCGCGGCGCCACCCTCGCGCTGGATCTCCGTGCAAAAGGCCGACAGCTGCTCGGGCGTCCAGGGCTGGTCCGTGCCGCCGCCGCTGCGGGCCGCGAAGATGGTTTTGAGGTGGGTGAGGAGCGTTTGGTTGAGGGAGTCGACGACGCGGATGGTTTCGCTGTTGCCGCCGCCGGCGAGCTGGGCGGGGTCGGGGAGGAGGGAGGAGGCCATTTTGGAGTCGAATCTGAGAGTTACAGACGGGAATTGAGTTTTCTGACCTTTTCTAGCTTATGGAAGAGGATCGGGATTTTTTGGGGGTGTAGGCTATGTAAGGAGAGGATAGTTTGGGGTCTTGGGAAAAAGGGGGGGTTGTTAAATGTATGAGAGAGTACGAAATAGTGGCAGCCGTAGCAGGCAGGTGTGAATGGTAAACTTGGGTAAGGTGGGGTTCGGGCAGAGGGTCTTGGTGAAGTTCAGCTCGAGAGCTTCAGGAGATTGAGGGGTAGCTGCAGATGGAGAAGGAGCGATCCAGGATGCTTCTTACTTGAGGGCAATCGCCGACCTCAGAACCCCCTTCAACATGGATAACGCCTCAGTTAATACGAAGTAAAGACTGAAAAAGCGAATAGAAACACCTCAAAAAAGAACTCGCAGAAACCTAAAACACACCCCCCACTCCGAGACGACTTGGCTTCCAGCAGCCCAGCCAAGGAATAGCTCCCAAGGAGGGGTAAAACCTCCCGAGTTGTCGAACCAGATCAAGCGGAGAGCTTTTTAGCGCGTGGCTCAGAGGGCGGAAAGGGTCGCTAGAGCTGCAAGGTTAGAGGCAACTGAAATCAATGGTTGTTAGTGGTAGCAAAGGTAGGTTGAGAAACTACGAAGTAAAAAAGAGTCGAGGGGTTCGTGTGGGTCTAGATCTCCATAAATCAAGACAACAATGAAAGGTCCCCCGGCGGCCTCCAGAAGGTGAGATTGAAACAACTTAAGAACATTCCATCGCGCACAGGGGAACGGAACGGCAAGGATCATTGATGACGATTCCAGGCAGCTCCCATAGAGGTTGGTTGTTCGAAGTAACAAAGTACAGATCCGCACTCCTCCACGAAAGGACGAACCCAAGCTCAGCTGTCGACCCATCTTTGGTTCGGGTTGATCCATGTTGTCACCACGCGGGAAGGATACATTTGGACCCCTGTTTCCTGCCGTGTTCATGCCCGACTTTTTGATTTGTCCCCAAGAGAATCCGCCTCATGGGTTGAAATACGGTCTCCAGCTCGTCTTACTTCGTCGCAGCATCGATCCATTGCCAAGAAATGGAATCTTGAGATGAAGAGTAAATAAGCCCGTATATCGACAACTTCCTATTTAATGGACACCATCTTACTGTATCAGTTCTAGATTATAATTCAGTCCGATGCGACTCGTCCAACTTGGGTCGTATAAACCTCCCATGCCCAAAAACAATGATAAATGACAATGCCTCCCTCACAGCCTTCAATATTCCTTATATCTAACAGATCCATCCTATCAAAACAAAGTAGGGAATAAAATATACTCGAAAAAAAGGAGACATGCAACTTGCCCTCCTCTTCCACTTTCTCCGTTATTATGTTTGCCAACTATCCAACTTCGACATCAAAAAAATGCAAGAGAGCTAATCCAAGCGTCGCTGTCTAATGCAAGAAGAAATAACCCGTATATACTAGCAATCTCTCAATTCCCCTCGAACTTGCCAACAGCCACTTTCGAGGCATTGCCGGGAACCTCCGTTTGTCGTATCGGTTTCGTCATCAGTGTGAGGAGTGTATGATAGGTCGGTTGTGGGATGCAGGCCACTTCTGCCCACGATAGGTGTATAATATAGTATAGTGTGGCCAAAGAGCGAAAATGAAACGACTTCATGGATGTCGGCTCATGGGGTTTAGCTTCCTCCATGTTGCTCTTGAAGAAGTTCCCTCATGTACTTGACAAAAGATTTCTTGTGGGTCTGTAATACAATCATCAGTACTCACACTCATCGCCAGACGTTCACTTTGCTCAACTTACCATTCCTGCGTACTTGCCATCCCGGACCACGCAAATATACCGCAGCCCCAACTTCGAGAAACACTCATACACCAAATCCATCGGACTATGAATATCCAGCGCAACAGGAGCCTGCAACAAAGTTAGAACCACAACTGCACACAGTCGCAAACACGCCCCGAGGCGTGAAAAAATCCAAAAAAAA